>JAWVMR010000265.1:25674-36293 GCA_036321205.1 Trypanosoma caninum | reverse complement strand
TTTTTTTTTTTTTTTTTTTTTTTTTTTTTTTTTTTTTTTTTTTTTTTTTTTTTTTTTTTTTTTTTTTTTTTTTTTTTTTTGGGGGGGGGGGGCAATAATACACACGCGCAGGGAGAGTGGAAAATGCAAAGATAAAAAATACGGATATATAAGTATGTAGATATATAAGTATATTTGTATATATATATATATATAAGTATATATAAGTATATATATATATATATATATTTATGATAAGTTGGCGCTGAGGAACATAAAATAATTTCACCACCACCGCCAGTTTTTTTTTTTTTTTTTTTTCCTCCCTTAAAAAACGAAAAATTAAATAAAATAAAGTCAAATTAAAATAAAACACAAACGCAAACGAAAGATAAAAAAGGAGAATAAAAACAAAAACACATGCATATCTATAAAAAAATGGGAGTAGAATATGTGATTTTGCACGAGAGAAAGAGGAGTGGAAGAAATTGTTTGGTATAAATTTTTGCCGAAGGTGTTTTTTTTTTTTTTTTTTTATAAAAAATGCGATAACGAAAAAAAAAAAAAAAAAACCTGAAAAAACCAGAACAACAACAGCAACAAAAAAGGTAGGGTTGTAAGTAGATAACAAGAAGTAAAGTTTTATTTATTTATTATTTATTATTATTTGTTTGGTTGTAAATGTAAAAATAAAAAAAAGAAAAGAAAAGAAAAATTACAAAATGTTGATGTTTTTAATTTAGCGTTTTTTTTTTTATATATATAATGAGCAGAATTCCCCTTTTTTTAAAAAAAAATATTTGTATAATTTTTTTGTGTATATTTTTGCGTTGATGCATGTTCTGTGTTTTGCTTTGTAAGCGTAAAAGGAGATTGTTTTTGAGATATGTTTATATATTTTGTTGTTGTTTTTGAAACAATGAAAACTAAAAACACACTAAAAAAAAAAAAAACAATAATAATAATAATAAATCACAAAAAAAAGTTTTTTTTTCAGTTTTTTTTTTTAGTTTTTTTCTTTAGTTTTTTTTTTTTTTTTTTTTTTTTTTTTTTTTTTTTTTTTTTTTTTTTTTTTTTTTTTTTTTTTTTTTTTTGTGTGTGTGTGTGTGTCTGGTGGTAGAGTTAACGGTGGGGGAAACAAAGATATTTTTATATTTATTTGAAAACGGTAATTACATCAAATAAATCTTTAAAACCAACGATATATATATATATATATATATATATGTATGGAATGAATTAATAACAGCGATGATAAACGAACAATTTTGAGAGTTGATAAAATGTCTTTAAAGCAATCTAAAGAAACACACACACATATATATATATATATATATATATTTATATTGTTTATATGTATTTTTTTTAAATTACTTTTTTTTGTCATTTGGTTAATACTAGGAGGTAGAAAAGCGAGGAGTAGGAAAAAAAAGGGAGGGTTGAGGGAAAATAATAAAAATAAAACAAAACTAGTGTTGTGTTGTGTTTTTTTTTTTTTTTTTTTTTTTTTTTTTTTGTAGTAGTCAAAAGTCGAAGGTAAAGGCACACAAAGCTACTTGAAAAAGGGTAAAAAGGAGCAAACAAGAAAGAAAGGGTGTGTGTGGGTTTGTTAGTTAGAGCTGTAAAGTAAGGTGTTTAAAATAGTACCACCGACCGTTTAGAGGCGTTTGAATTTTCTGGCGAAAAGTTGTTTGTAAAACAATAGAGACGGGGAAATAGAAGAGGAAGCAACAACAAGATCTCTTTCTCTCTCATATATATATATATATATATATTTGATTGAAATAGCCAGATAATGAGTATAGAGGTTCACGTTCGCATTCGGCCCAATGTGCCTAATAGCGTATGGTCGAGCGCAGAGACAGTGTTGTACAGCACAAACAACTCTAATACGCGATATGTGTACAACAAAGTACACCACATTGGCACATCGAATCAAAATTTGTTTCATGGGATTGAACCGCTTGTGCACGCAGGATTTGACGGGAAGAATGTGACTGTGATGGCCTACGGGCAGACCGGCAGCGGCAAAACGCACAGCATGAACGGCACGGAAGCGGATCCAGGCATTGTGCACCGCGCAGCGAAGTTACTGCTGGATCTCAGGAGAAACTCTCCCGGTGCACAGATTTTTGTGTACTTTACGGAGATTTACAACGAGTCAGTTAAGGATCTTCTGGAACCACGGCGGGGGGATCTTGCGTTACATGACGCCCCAGATGGTGGCGTCTACTTTGACAAAAAATCGATGCCTATCGAGACACTTGACGATTTTTTGAGGCTGCAGGGCATGGCGGAGAGAAATCGTAAATACGGCGTGACAAATCTTAACGATCATAGCAGTCGCTCACATATGATTCTCACGTTTGAGATTCGGCGATCCAACAGGCAGTCAAGCACAATAAACTTGGTGGACCTTGCTGGCTCAGAGTCCGCGTCGCGTGCAAATACAGAGGGAGTGTCACTGCGGGAGGGCGGTTTTATTAATAAAAGTCTTTTGACACTTGGTAATGTTGTTGATGCTATTGTAGATAAACGTTCGTACGTTCCGTACCGTGATGCAAAACTTACTCGCATTTTACGCAATTGTCTTGGTGGGTCCGGTATGACATTTATTCTTTGCTGTATTAACCCATCGCAGGAAAACTTTGAGCAGACTGTTGCAAGTTTGCGATTTACACAACGCGCGATGAAGATTAAGAATGATCCTGTTATGGTACTTAACATGCCCCCACTTTTTACTCATCAGTACAAAGTGGGCACTGAAGGGCTTGTGCATGGCTTTCGTGAATTGTGTGACTCATACTATCAACACGGGTTGCATGATTCTTTTATGTACACCAATAGCACAATGTCTTCTGTTGTTAGTCATTTTGAGGGTCAGGTATCGGACTCGCTGCATGCCATGGCAAATACCCAACGCCTTCTTATTGCCCATGACCACGCATTGGCAATTGACCGGGTTGGGCGCCTGTATAACCAGCTGCATGAGGTCACGAATCAGTGCATGCAGAATAAGGACATGGAAGAGAAGGAGTTGAAGCGGCAGCGTGACGCTGCTGAGGAAATCAATTATAGACGGACTAAGATTGCCCGAATGGAGGTGGAAGTTAAGGAAAAAACGAGCGACGCTGATGCAGAGTTGGCCGGATGGGAATACCAGCTTTACGAGGCTCGTCAGCGGCGGGTATTTCTACCGGAACTTCTTTTGGCTTCTGAAAGAGCCAGACGGTGTCGCATACAATATGAATGGTCTGTCTGCATGGAACGCATTGCTGCAAGGTGTGTTCCAATGATTATGTCAATGGACTCCACTCTTGTGCTTCCTGTGGCGGACAAACTAGAATCAAGACACCAGATGCAGCAACGTCTTCAAAAGGCACGAGAAGAGCTGAGGGAACTTGGTGTGGCACACGAAATGATTAAAGGTGACCTGCACGACATGAAGCAGGCAGTAGAGGAGGGTAGCACAATGCGTGTAACAAGCTCACAGGTCACATCATTATCACCCCAGCCGCGCCCTTATGGTGCTATAGCAGGTGCAGACGCTTCCGATTCTGACATTGATCGACGCATACATGAATTAGAGAGAGAGGAGAAGGTATTGAGGTCGCAGGCTGTTTATGCGGCTCGCTGTGAGAGCGCCCGGCGTCTCCGGGCTTCATTGAAGCAGCCACGCTCACGCACCCCCCCCACCAGCCGCTCCGCCGTGCGCCACTGCAGCCCTGCCGCCTCGCAGAAGGAGCGGGGGCAGCCGACGTTGGCGGTCGGGGAAGATGTTTCCCCCGTGGGCGCCCGCAACGGCACCGGCCGCTACGGAAGTCCCCCTCTGCCACGCAGTCCCACGCCGCGAACTGCCCGCGCCATTTTTCCCAGCGTGGGGCCGTCTCCAAACACTGAGGAGCCTGCGGGGCCAGACAAGAGTCTGTCGCCACGCGGCGAGCACCTTGCGGATGGCGTGCGCAGGGCACTGGGTCTTCTTCGCGACGTGCGTAGCAGGTTGATGCGCCCCGCGCGTGGGCGTCGCTGTAGGGGTGATGCGGATAATTATGACCGCAGCGCCCCGGCAGCTGTTATGACATCTCCGACGCTTGCTGAGGCGCCACGTTTGGGCTCACGCAGCCGCAGCCGCCGCCGCACCGTCTCGCACGCTCCACCAGTTGACGATATGAAGTCGTCGTCTGTCAATTTGCAGCACGGGGAGCTAAAGGGGCAGCAGGAGCCGGTAATTGGTATTGCGGCGAGAAGAAGAATGGAAAACGCGCCAATGCGGCCAAATCTCGAACGCGCACTGTGGCGCATGTCTCAATCTCCGGTAAATGTTATTACAGAGACTAAGGAGCGAAGTCGTTCTCACCGTTGCTGAGAGTATTAGTGGGTATCATTTTGTCCTTTTTCCCCAAGTATGCTAGCCTTTTATTTTTATTTTTACAATATTATTTTGTTACATTTACCGCAATACTTGCAAAAATTGCTACCAGAACCATGGTTTATTTGGATGGGGAACGGTATCTGGGCGCGATGGCTACTTAGATTGCTTTTTTTAAGGCAATTTCTATACCTTTTTCTGTGCATGTTTTTTTTTTTTTTTTTTAAATTAGTGTTTTTGGTTAGAAGTTAGATGCAAAATAATGCAATACGCGCCAAAAGAATACCTGATGAAAAAAAAAAATACAATATATATATATATTGTATTTTGTGGAACAGGGGAGGTGTGTACTTTTTCTTTATTAATATGTTTTTTTGTAGATAGTTTTTTTTTTATCTTTTTTTGTTTTTGTATATATATATATATATATATATAGTAGCTATAATGACTTTTTTTTTTTATTGGTGGTTGTATATGTTTGCATGTTTTTTTTTTATTTTATTTGTTGTTTGTGTTTGCTTGGCAAATCAGAAGACGCGGCTGTACTGCTGTTATCTAGGGTTATTTTTTTTTTTTTTTGGAAAGTATATATTGTGGCAAGCAAATCTATACAGTTAGCGCAATAAAAAGGGTGGGAAGGGGAAAGAAGGGCTAAAAGACTAAGGAATTGATTAAGAGAAAGGCTAGGTGGTTTTGATTTTTTTTTTTTTTTTTTTTTTTTTTTTGCGTTAATTGTGTTACTAGGCAGATTGTAACGCCGCACGGATTCCCCTACATAATGGCTGAAGATACATATGGGTTAATAGTAACAACCGTGGCCGAGTTGGTGCGGAGTATTAGCGTTGCCCCCGACTGTTCTGTTGAGTCGTTTTTTGATGATGCCGATAGTAAAGTTGTGGCGAAAATTTCTCTCAATGATTGTATTGTGGAGATTGACGGTCATATTGTCACAACAAGAGGAGAACTACGGGGGGTTTTGATGTCAGGGGATATTAACAGAGTTATTTGTGTGAAATACAAGAATATGAATCTGCTATCAGAGCCGGTTATGATCGAGGGCAGTGTAAAGTTTGATGGTGAGGTCAGCGAAATTGCGCCGCGGTCTTCACCGGAGGCACTGCTGGCTGAGCTCGAAAGCGAGCAATCGGAACCACCGTCACCGCACTTACCTGAGAGGAAAGTGTCTTTTTTTCAATCTGATTCTCTACAAAATGTGGCGCCTTCTATTGCCTCCATATCTTTATCCGACAGCAACGCTCTTTACCTTGCAGCAAAGCCCGTGTCAGAGGAGGGCGGCGGTTTCCCATTTGTCTCTTTTTCTGAAGGCTTGTTGAGGAATGCCTCCAGCGTTTGGTGCCAGCAAACAAGTCCGCCTGAGGTGTCCAGTAAGCAAAACGTTCCGGCGTTGCTTCAGTTTGAGAAGATTGACACCTTTGTATATACGCAACCAGAGGAGCTTCAAGGGTCAAATTCTGAGCTGTCGGTGGATACTTCGGTGCGGAAGCGTCTCATGCGGGCATTGGACGCTGTCGGTGTTGGTGCATGTTTTATTTGCATTTGCCAGGATGCCTGTCCAATTGCTGAGATTGAGCTTGCGGCCATGTCATTAGATATATCGCTTGTTACGTTTGATCTCGGGGTGAAGTTGCGTTTTAGGCCAAAGCCGGCGACGTTTATAGAAAGCTTCAAAGCAACAGTAAGTACTGGGGGCTGGTTTGTGCTTGTGAATGCCCACAAGTCTATTGCATCCTGTCGCTTACTTGAGGATGTTTTAAAAGACGCGGAAAGTCGCAATTTTGAGGGGTTTAACCCTAATGCAAAAATAATTATTTGCATGGAACCGCATCCACATTTTCCACGGCATCTTACCAAGCGTGCTGAGGTTGCAAGAATTCAAAGGTTGTTTTCTGGTCCTTTCTTGGAATTGCCGGCGATAACATCGGTATCAAGAAACAACCTTGTGACGACAGGGTCATTGTGTTCGCAGCGTGCCCCTGTTTTTGGTAGCGCGGCGTTGCCGTTAACGAGTTCTTCTTCTTTTGCCGTAAATATTGTTGGTGGTGGTAGTGATTCAGCTACTGCTACTTCTTTAACCAAACGCCGTGTACGCATTAACGCAACGGTGGACGTGGTGGAAATTGCACCACGCGACGTCTTTTCGAAGCCACGCAGTCGTCAGCTCAGCATACGCGGCAACATTGTCTTTAGCGCCTCTTTTGCTGGTGTGGCTGAAGACAAATTTTTTTGCATTGCGTCCGCTGGGGTTGCCGGCCGCTTTGCGGTGGGCTCGTCTATTGGCAATGTTTACTTTGTCGATGAAGTTGGCAACTCACTAGTGCAGGCCCACATACACGATGCTCCAATTTGGGGGCTTTGTTTTAAGGACAGGTACAGTTTTGCCACTGCTTGCGAAGCTGAGTTTGCAACAGAGTGGGTGTTTGAGACAACGTCCGCTGAAGGTGTGGTACTAACGCAATCATCAACAACGCCATTTAATAATTCTGTCTGTTGTGTTGCTTACTTGCGTGGCGAAAGGAACTCGCCGCTGCTTATTGGTGGTCTTGGCGAGCATTTGTTAATTAGCAATGGCGACGACAATGTGCAGTGCGTTGAAACCTCGTCAAGTGCCCATGTGATGGACTCTTTTCCTACGGGTCCTGTCGTGTTGGTAGGGTGCGGTGACGGTTGTGTGACTGCAGTGGACATTATGACTGCTTCTATAGTTGCCGTATTTAAGGAGCATACAAATAAACTGACGGCTTTGTCAATAAGAGACAATAATCAGTTTTTTACTGGATCTTTTGACACCACCCTTCGCTTTTGGGACCATCGCGCCACTTTGAATGCTGTAGGAGAACTTGTTATTGACAAACTTTGCACATCAGATGTGACACACACGTTAAAATTAAGGGAACACGTGACGGGTTTGCACATTGACGACATGTATTTGGCTGCATGTGCTGGTGAGAATTTGTACCTGTGGGATATACGTATGCCTAATGTTGTTTTGGGGGGATATCAGCAGGCGTGGCAGGGCATTTCCCGCGGCGTGCAGATACACAGTTTTTCTAAGATTGTGTTGACAGCTTCGCGTGACGGCTACGTGCGTTTTTGGGAGTTTTTTTAATGGTGGAGGACAGCTGATAGCAACAAGAACAGCAACAAAATGATTATAATAATAGTAATAATAGCAAAATGAAAGCAAAAAAAATAATAATAATAATAATAATAAAAACAAAGATAGGAAGGAAAAAAACAAAAACTAAGGAAAAAAAAAAAAAATTATGAGAAAAAGAAGAGTAGAAGGTGGCTTTTAAATAAAGTCTTTGTGTTTTTCTTTTTTTTTTTTTTTTTGTGAAAATAAATAATAAATAAGTTGCGTTATTATTATTGTTATTATTTTTTTTGTTTATATATATATGTATATATATGTTGATGTAAGTATATATTATCATTGTTAACGGGTGGGGAAAAACCTTAATTATTATAAACATTACAATTGGTAATTTTTTTTTTTTTTTTTTTTTTTTGGTTATTATACGTTCGAAATAATAATAATAATAATGATAATGATATCAGCTTTCTTTTGGAAAAAAGTATTAGTAGTAGGTAATCAGTGTTATATATATATATATATATATATATATATATATATATATATACAGGTAGAGAATAACATTAAAATAATATATGGGGATAATGGCGGCATGTGGCAAACAAACCTCACTTTGATAAACAACATTTTTTTTGTAGAAAGGTATTTTTTGTTTTGTCATTACTGTTGTTTCTTTTTTTATTTTATTTTATTTTTTTGGTGGTGGGGAGTGGTGGTAGTTTGGTGTGTCCTGGAATAATTGAAAGCGTATCTTCATACATATATAGATGTATGTATGTATGTATGTGTATATGTGTGTAGATATACAATTATTTGCAATGAGTCTGCTTAAAATTCTTTAAAGTCATATTTATTTTTTAAGACATATAAAAAATTGTTTAAAAGAAAGATCAAACAGAAAAAAAAAAAAAAAAAAAAGAAAAAGAAAACTTTTCCTCCCTTTCTTTCACCCCTCAAAAAAAAAAAAAAAAAAAAAACAACACACACTTGCACACACGGAATAACAACAAAAAACTCAAAAAAAGAAAGTAATAGAAGGAATGTGGAAAGAGTGAAAAAGAAGCATCTAAAATTATACATTTTACATATTTATTATTTTTGCTGGAGTTACGCATTGTCGTAAAAACATATATAAGCTGGACAAGTATAAAAAATTTGTTTGGAAGTCGGTGTGATTATAAAAACTCCCCTCCTCCCCCACTTTCAAAAAAAAAAAAAAAAAAAAAAAGAAAATAATAATGTACAAGATATATATATATATATATATATATATATAGCAAAAGTAATAATACTAATGTTGCTTTTTTTTTTTTTTTTTGCCTTTATTTCTTTTTTATCTACACACCTTTCTCAGTTTTCAACAACAACAACAACAAAAAATAAAAACGATTAAAATAGATAAAAAATGCGATAATAGTGCATAACCGTTTTTTTTTTTTTTTTTNAAAAAAAAAAAAAAAAAAAAAAAGAAAATAATAATGTACAAGATATATATATATATATATATATATATATATAGCAAAAGTAATAATACTAATGTTGCTTTTTTTTTTTTTTTTTGCCTTTATTTCTTTTTTATCTACACACCTTTCTCAGTTTTCAACAACAACAACAACAAAAAATAAAAACGATTAAAATAGATAAAAAATGCGATAATAGTGCATAACCGTTTTTTTTTTTTTTTTTTTTATTATTATTGGGTGGTGGGGTATACGTGGTTTCTTTGCTTGTATATATAGGACATAAGTGTTTGTGCATGTTTTAAAGTTGTACAACTGATTGATATGTTTTTGAGCTTTATACGTGCACGCACGAACCTTCACGCAAAGATAAATAGAAGATGGACAAAGAAGAGTCTAGTGTTACTTTTTATTTCTTCATTTAACGAGCGCGGTTGGTCGAAAAAAACACAAAAAAAAAAAAAAAAAAAAAAAAAACAATAATGCATTTATAGTGCTAACTGTGACACGCTTTTTTTTTTTTTACTTTTTAAGGCATAATCTTATATATATGAATATGTGTATATATTGTTATTTATTTATTAATACATGCTTATATTATTTTGTTGTTTTTATTTGTTTATTTATTTTATTTTATTTGTGCGTGTGTGCTGTGGCAGTTATTGTTGTTTTTGATGGTTGAGTTTTTTTTTTTTTTTGTGTTTTTTTTTTTTCCTATATTTTTATTTTATTTTTATTTTTATTGTTTTTTTTTTTTGTGGGGTGGTTACTTTTTATTTTATTTTATCGTTTTTATTGTATTTTTGTAACCAGCTTTTAACTAGTATTTCATAGCAATGACTGTGGAGCTGCTGCCGCGCGTTATTGTTTTTGATCTTGACGGCACACTTTGGGCCCCTGAGATGTACGAACTTTGGGGCGGCGGGGGGGCGCCGTTCAAACTGCACCGCACCAACCGGAACACCGCGATCGACAGAGCGGGCACGGAGGTGCGTCTCATCGGGGAGACGCGGGAGTTGTTGCAAACACTTTTCACCGACCCAAAGTGGGATGCGACGTCGCTGGCGATTTCGTCAACGTGCGACGAGCCCCGCTGGGCAATGGAGCTGCTGCACCTTTTTCGTTTTAATGACAAATATGGAAATGATGTGCCAATGTTATCTCTTTTTGGGGATCTTGTGGAGATTTACCCAGCAAATAAGGCAAATCACCACAAGACGATTTTGAAGAAGCTGCAGGATAAAAACTCTGACACCAAGCTTGATTTTTCTCAGTTTATTTTTTTTGACAATCAGATGAATAATATTTCGGCTGTATCTGGTGTTGGTGTGAAAAGTGTGTACTGTCCAAATGGCATGGTGGCGGGGGTTTTTGATAGGGGCATTAAGGAATGGCAAAAACAAGAGAAAAACTCCGTATTGTGAGGCTGTTGCTTTGATTTCGACATTAAAAATAAATTTAAAAAAGAAGAAATAAAAAAGATCCCCCTTTCCCCCTCTCCCATCCTCCTCCTTAAAAAAAAAATAAAAAAAATTATAAATTAAAAAATTAAAAAAAAGCGAAAAAAAATTAAAAAAGAGTTTATGGGGGGGGGGGGGGGGGGGAAAAAAAAAAAAAAAAAAAAAAAAACCCCCAAAAAAAAAAAAAATTTTTTTTTTTTTTTTCCAAACCGTTTCTAAAAAAAAAAAAAAAAAAA
>JAWVMR010000265.1:20000-25563 GCA_036321205.1 Trypanosoma caninum | reverse complement strand
GGGGGGGGGGGGGGGGGGGGGGGGGGGGGAAACAACAAAAGAGAGAAGAAAGTACCCGCGACAAATTAACTATATGCATTTGCTTATTGACCTGGAGTTTATTATTATTATTGTATTTGTGGTTGATTACAAATATGCTTTTTTTTTTTTCTTTTTTTTTTTGTTTTTGTTGTCGTTGCTATGCACGCGCTTTAACCGTTTGTAGCTCATATCTATCTGTGATTGTTACGGCTTATGTGATTATTTTTTTTTTTTTCTGTTTTTTTTTTCTTTTTTTTTTTGCGAATTTAGCAAAAAGATATAAAGGGGAATCTAATAATAAAAGGGAAAAAAGGGCGGGGTACTGTGGACGAAGACCATAAAAAGAAAATAACTCCATACATATATAAAAATTAAATTGTGCAGGTTAGCATACTGAGACACGTATTATAAATATATATATACATATAATACGTTTTATTATTTTTACGATTTTTGTTTTTAATCTATTTTGTTTATTTTATGTTGTAGTGATGGGGAAATTTCTTCTATGTGTGGAAAGCAATCTTCGGGATGTGAATAGCCTTTTGCAGTTTCACAATGTCCACCCACAAGTTCGCACGGATGTGCAGCGGCGTTTTCAGTTGCTTTTGCATCGTGTACATGACTATTTTTCCACCCTTAAGCCGGGCTACAGCGAGTCTCCACGCGATGTGTGCACTGCTATAGTACGCGAGGTAGTTAACGACACAATACGTTGCGTCATTCCTGGCCTTGAGCTTGCCGCAGAGGAGAGGCGATCCGCGGAGCTGGAGCAGCGCGTATGTGATCTTGAGGCGCGGCTGCGCGAAAGTGAGCGACGCTACAGAAAGTTGGAGGCATCGCTTAAGAGTGTTCGAGAGGCTCACGAGATTATGCTCCACCACTACTTTCGAGAGGTTTTGTTGCTACGTTACCGACTGCACGACATGGCCATGTTGCGTAAGCGGTTCTCGAAGAGCCCACAGTGCGCGTTGTACGCCTTGCAGGTACTGAAGTCGCCAGAAGAATACATGAAGGTGTTGCAATTGGTCGAAACGGAGGAGCTGCAGGAGACGACAAATGTGGCCACAATGGAGGCGTTGCAGAATGAGTCTGCTACTTTTTTTGCGGATTCTTCCCCTGTGTATTTTACTGACTGCACTGGCATGAGCAGCACTACTGTCAACGAGCCGCCAAGATGCACATATCCAACACCGTTCTCGCATGACACAGGGTCGGTTTTTGGAGAAAACAATGAGGGAGATACAGATGATGCCATAAAAATGGCCATTTTTGATGGGGAGAAGAAGGAACCAGAGGTTATAGAGGAAAATGTTTTTTTTTCAGAGTCTCCATTAAAGGAAGCAAGAGCCACATTGGTGGAACCAGCCGCGGTAGGATTTGTGACAGACGATTTGTTATCATTGGGGTTGAAGCGACCAAAGTCAATATTAACCTCTGTAGTAAACTCAGAGGCACCATTATTACTACCTGCTGTGACAAAAACGGTTTTACCGGCAGTAAGGGAGAGGCCAAATATGCCGTCTAGTAAAACTGCGTCAGTAAAGTCTTTGAAAGCGGTGATAAAGAAATGTGACGTTAAAATCGCATCGACGCAGACGACACGTTGCTTTGCCGATGAAAGTGTTGACGCTATTTTTGATTATGAGCAATACATTCGAACACTGAATTCTCTTGGGGACGGAAAATTTGGTGATAAGTCAGATCAAAGTTTTATGAGCGAGGACTTAAAGCCTACTTCAGGGAGGATTTGGAAAGAACTGCTCAAAGGCCCTGTTTTTGCGCATGATTACAATTTGAGTCACCATGATGGTACTATATCTGTATTGAGGAAGTCTACAGATGATTTATCTCACACAAATTTGTTTCTTTCCCAGACTCTTACGGCAGTAAAACCACTAAAAAACTCTCTTCTTGAGGACCTCAATAAGATTTATGAGGGTGTGCGGCAGCTCCAGATGCAGCGCGTAGAGGACATGAGGACTTTGCAGAGCGCGTTAGAGTTTCTCCAGGCTCGTGTGGATGTTGTGGTGGATTTTATTGGGGCATACGCTGCTGAAGTGGACCGTCTTAGTGATGCGGCGATGAGGGACAACTACACGAATAAGAATCAAGATGTTTTTGTGAATAATTCAAAAGGAAATCCTTTTGGGAGTCGTGTTGTGTCTGACTACTTTATTACAAAACCGACTTTTTTACCAGTGCCGCAAAAAGATTTGGAAGAACAAGAGAGGGATAAACTTAAAAATGAAATCCAGCGGTGTCAGGAGGCGTGTAACTTTTGGGATAGCAACGAGACGACGTTGCACGCCAGAAGAGCGTTTTCTCGACTGCAAAATGCTTTATCGCGTTTGCAAAAACAGAATGTTTTTTTGAGCCGACACTTGAAAAGGTATATGCCTGATGTTTTTGGTGCTATAACTGATGATTTGCAGGGTTTGTCAGACGGTAATGACCTATTTAGCAACACTGAGGAGGGAAAAAGAATGTGCAACTTATTTTCAGAGGAGGACAAGCTTAGGACTCTTGTGCAGCTACGTATGAAGCGCATAGCGCATCGCGCGCGCTATAATAACTGTCTACGTCGACTTAGGGAGGGCGCAAGTAAGGGAGGGAGATGTGAAGGTCTTCAAACGATACTGTCTGCAGCTTTGTTAGAGCAAAATACGATTGACAAACTCACGTGCCTTATTAACAAGCTTTTACGGGAGCTGCATTTTTCTGAGGCTGATGCTGAAGGCGAGCGCCTTTTTTTTATGAAGAATCTTGCGCTCTCGCCTTACTTAAACGACCCTTTGGCTGGCGATGAAAACGAGGGCGGAATGCACCGAGAAGAGGAAGAGGATGTGGTTTATGTACCTTTGCCAGTAAGCGCGGAGCATGCGGGGGATCTTTGCGCCACACTGGCGTCTAGGCAGTCTGGTTATATTCTTTTCAACGATGAGATTATTCCGATAGCTTCTACAGCGCGCTCTCAAAGAGATAGGTGTTATTTTTCATTAAGCTCGCACGTAAGGGCCGAAGGGAACCGGTGTCGTAATGTTCCGTTTCATGGCACGGTGATTGACTACACTTGTGGTGTTCAGCTGGGCCGCCCCCTGGGGGACAGTCACCGGCCTGTCTATGTGTTTTGGGACATGGAGCGGGGCTCTTTTTATGTAGTAGATGAGGTTTCAAAGGAAGAAAGGGATGCAAGGCAAAGACTAGCACATCAACAGCAAGAGCAACTGCAGGTGCAACGCTCTGTGCGTCTTGCAACCGTACTGTTGGAGCCTAATTTTCCTGAGGCTGCTGCAGCATACAGTCCCGCGCGACAGAGACCACCTGTGGTTGTTGCATCCTCCTCGCCACTGCGACCACGGCGATTACAGCTGCCAGATGTTTCCATTACTGCGAAGCAGCCACTTTCGTCCCGCACGCTGGTGGAGGGGGGCGAAACGCGCTTTGCTGTGCCGCCTCTACAGCACGGGCTGCAGCCATACAACAAATCTACCCCTGTCGCTACCGGCTTAGTTCGTCCGTTAGTTGTTCAACCAAACACGGGGGAAGGGGAGTTGATGTCCATAAAAGCACTTGGGGTGCGGCAGAGTGCTGGGGGCGTGGCGGTGTCGACGTCTGCAATGCCCCAGCCGGGCGGCGTCGTCACCGCGTTGGCACGTCTTAAGGAAGAGGAGCGGCAACGTGCGAGGACGAAGACCTCAACAGCGCAGTCTACTTGTGAGAAACAGGCGGCTAGAAAAACTGCAAACAGCCGTTTTTTGCGGCTCGATTTTTCATATGCTTTTTTGCCGCGACCGCCAGCTCCAGAGTAAAAACGGTTTGCTTATATATATTTATATATTTTAAGTTTCTTGATGTAAATACAATTATGTTTTTTTTTTTTTTTTTTTTTATTAGTTTGATTTTTACTTTGAGAGTAGACTGTTACTTTTTTTTTTTTTTTTTTTTATTTTGCTGCTCATATGCATCATTGAGTGAATGGAGAAATATGGGTGAATACAATTTGGCTGTAATATATACATATTTTTGTATGTGGATGATGTGTTATCTAGAGGTTTGCAACGTGATAGTACCAGTTTTTTTTTTTACTTTGGCAGTAACTGCACATGTATATGTACGATGTCTTTATTTTTTATTCTATATTTTTAGAAACTTTTTGTGTGTTTGCTGGGTCATTATTGACAGTGACGCTGTTGGCGCGCTACGAGGTCAAAAAACTAAACACAAGGAAATTCTCACTACTCCTGCCCCCTTCTACACGCATACAAAAACAAAACAAAACAAAACAAAAAAAAAAAAACAAACAAAAAAAAAACTAAGAAAGAAAACTAAGAAAGAAAACAGTAAACTAAAAAAAAAAATAACTAGGAAATTTACGCTTGGAGAAAGCTTCATATATTTCTTTGTCTTTATTGTTGCATTGACTATATGCTCGCAAAAAAACAGTTCACAATAGAACATGCGGAGTCTGTTTGCAAGTGGTATTTTTACGGTGGATTTTTTGCTCTCCCTTGGCTTTGGTTTGCCACGTGGCTGTTTTTCCGACATCACTCGAGTGCAAGCGAGGTTATCGCGTGGTACACCAATACATCATTCTGGCTATGTATTGTGGGTGGCGTAGTCTTTATTGCCTGGTATCTTATTGCAATTTTTACCTTGCCGGCGACAAGTTTTTTGTTTGTTATTCCACCTTTTACGGGTAAGTGGCAGCATGGTTTTTTTACATAGTTTGTTGCTTGTTTATTGTTTATTTTTTTGTTTTTGTGTTAGTGGCATTTTTTGTTTTATATCGTGTTACTGCCAGTATTTTGTTTGAATAGTAGTATGTATTTCTTATTTACTTTTTTGTTTAATATGTGTTATTGTTGTTATTATTATTATGTTTTGATCTGCTATTATGTATTATTGTTATTGTACATATGTATATATGTATATATATTTTGGTGTGTGTATCTATTTGTGTAGGTGAGCGTCTGTAAGGTGAAATATATGTCTTTGGAAAGCACAAATATTGCGCCAGCTGAGTCATTACAATCAAGATGTGTGGCTTTTGCAGCTGATTTAGCAGACGCATTGCCTGCAATCATGTGCTTTACCCAACCGCACGCTGTTGAAGATCGATTTATTGGCGTTGCGGATTATAAAGGGTTTCTTCACAATTCATGCACAACGGAAGTGTATTCTGGAGGTGGTGCAAAGGAGGAGCGTTATCGCAAGGCATTAGAGACTCGAATGGGTCTTGGCGGTGGTGGTGGTTTAATGTCTTTTTTTTCTGGTCTTCACAAATCCAGCTCTCCGGAGTTTGATGAACTTGACCCCAGTGTTTTTCCTGTTAGTGCTGGTGGCAATGGTGACAACCTTCTGCCTTCTTTTTTTGACAGGACGTGTGAAAGCGGGAATGGGGACTTTTTGGACTTTGCCGCAACGACTGCTCCTCCGACAACTCATGAGCCGCGCGACGAATTTTGCACTCCACCATGCACTCCAACAAAGGACAGCGGTGATTGTTGTTCTATGTTGTTTCATCAAAGACAAAAGGCAA
>JAWVMR010000265.1:0-15000 GCA_036321205.1 Trypanosoma caninum | reverse complement strand
GATGGGGGGACTAAAAGCGACGCACAATTGATGAACAGCCGAAATGTATTAGAGAGTGAGGAAATAACTGGAGAGGCATCTTTGGCAGCAAATGACACACCGGCATGCTTGACCAAACATGCCGGAGAGATTAAAGACAGTTCTTCTCCCTTACCGTTTTCTGTGTTTTTTGTTACTTCTGGGACTGATAGGTCACCATTAATGGGTAGCAGTTGTCCTTTTTTTGAATCCCTGCATTCTGCTTCAACGGGTATGGCGACTCTGCAGGAAGAGGTGGTGGAAGAAAGCGTTTCTTGCGACGACGGTGCAGCAAGTGGAATACCAGAGGCCGCGAATGGGCTTTTGTCATCATGTATCAACTCCTTTGCTTGGGTGGGCGGTAGTGAGGAAGAGGAGCAAGTTTTAACTGCTTCTGCTCCTGCTTTGTGCAATCGTATTTCTTGCATTGTGAAGAGTACGGTCACTCTTGTAGGGGAAAAAGAGCGAAAGGAGCGGGAGGAGCTTGAAAGGGAGGCGGAGAGAGGGTTTGATTTTATCTTGAGGGAGATGGAGTTAACAAGGCAACTTGGGCAAGTCATTCTGGATGAGCGGCAAGCTCGTGAAGGTATTGAGTACTGTCAGATGGACGGCTGGGCAGAGTTACAGTTTATACAGTGTTTGGAGTTTGCGCATATTGTTGTTGATGCGAGTAGCGTCACATTGGGAAATGTGGAAAGTGGTGGTGGTAGTGGTTTTATGCATACTATGTCTTGCAATAGGAACGGAATCAATCGCAATTCATTCCTAGTTTCATCGGAAGCCTCTGCGGCACACTCCAATAAAGGAAGAAAGTCGGGCTCTTGCTCTTGCTCTTTGGTGTTTTGTAAAAAGCAGGAAAAAAGGGGTCTTGCCAAACATCGCTGTTAGCTGTAGCTGAGCTCAAGGGAACAATTGGCGGCAGTAGCAATAGCGCATTGGTACTTTTTTTTTTTTAATATATTATATTTGCTTGCTGTGTTGAATTTATACTGAAAAAAGGACGGTACGGATGACAGGATGCTGCCACTATTAATGACTAGTGGTGTATTTTTTTTATTATTATTATTGACTTTTTTATAATAATAATAATAATTACTATTATTGTGTTTTTGTGGTTTAGTTTTTTATCATTATTTATTACTTGGAATTACACATATTTTGCAAAAAGAGGAAATGAAGAGAAACTGAAGTAATGGGTGCCTTGTATTTATTTATTTATGTTTTTATTATTTGCTATTTGTCCATAGATGGTGAGATGATATTGAGACGTGCGTCTTGTGTTTTTACCACTGTTGCAATCACATTGCGTTACAGCCGTTTTTTAGCTAATCTGACAATAACAACTAGAGAGACGACGACAAGAACAACAACAACAACGCCACCGACAGCAAAGACATTGTGGTGCAGTGATGCCGTTTTCGCTGCAGAGGAGTCGGCGATTGTTACCGTAGAGGACATGTTTGGGCACATGGAGGGAGAAGGGGAATGGGAGGAAGAAGTAGACGAAGAATGTGGTCATGTCGGCAGTCATGATTTGTCTTTGGACTGCGGCATGGAGCGCGGTGCGAGCGGTGCCCGTGCAGGCGATGAGGTGCTTACGCATTGGGCGGCGGAGAGTATTGGAGGCGGCAGCAAAGGCGTTGAGGAGGGCGATGTGATGAGCGTCTCTCTTCATGGGCCGCGTATATTTACCGACTGTGGCGCAGCCGACATGACATTTGCAAATAGCGGCGAGCCTGACGGCGATAGTGTTAATAATAACGGCGGTAATGATAATGACGCCGACAGCTATGTGAGAGCGGCAAGAGTGTGCAAAGATAGTGAAGGCGATGATGATGACGATATGTCAGCTATTTTGGCGGAGGAAGAGGAGGAGCGAGTAGAGCGGCTGCTGCATGCGATGAAAACAACAGAACATGTTGGAGCGTTGTTTTTCAATGAGAAGCACCAAACAGTGAGACGGACGGTGCCCAAAGTTTTTTTTGACGACGCTGCTGCTGAGGGGGCGGAGTTAGAGTCGGTTGGGGAGACGATGCCTTCGCCTGGGAGGTTTTAAGCGTGTTGTGTTCATATGCATATATTTGGATATTATTGTTATTATTATTTGTTGCTGTATTTTTTGTTTTTATTTTATTTTATTTTTTTGAGGGGGGTGGGGTGTGATTGTGGTTTCCATTACTTTGGTTTTTACTGAGTTCATAGTTGTATATTTGTTTACCTATACTTACATATAGGTTTATTATATATATATATATATATATATTTGGGGTATGTTAGGCTTTAGGTTGGCAAAAAAGGATACATTAAAAAGAAAAATATAGAGAAAATAAGGGTGAATTAAAAAAAAAAAAAAGAGCATACAACAGCACCAGAAGGATAGAAGTTTTATTTAAGGGATGACTCGTATTGGGTGCTTGTGGACCTATAGTACTTTCTCTGGGTGCAATTCTACACCAAACTTGCGCCGACCTTTTTTGCATAGCCTTGTGCAAGGCACTAATTGCTTTTTATGTCACTCAGGCACAACTTTTTTTGTTTCAGCGCGTTTTGTACAATATGAGCAGACATCCGCTACACTACGTGGGATTAATAAAAAGAATCGCGCAATGGCGGCTCCGTGGATTACAAAGAGCACAAAGGACTACATGAGCGAGGAAGACACACGGGTGGCTTTTGTCAATTCAGGGAAAGAGAGACTTTTGCGAAACTCAAAGGATCGCAAAGATCGTTTTGTTCGTGTTGCAGAAGAAACTGATCGTGTTTTTGATGCTGAGATGGACAGGATGCGAGATTACAATGTGCGACGTTGGCGGAAGGGCATTGCTTTTTTTAAGCGACAGGGTGTTGGTTTTACATTGCTTTATGTTTTTGCCTATTTAGGCTGTCTTGTTGCGCTATATATTGGCTTTGCTACCGGACTACTCAAAAAAGAGGCGGCGTATGAATTTATGTTTTTCTTTTTAGGAAGTTATATTGACAAGGAATGGTTCTACACGCGTGTTGGGGCTTGGGGGACTTACGTGGATTTTGGATTTGCGTTTGTTGTTAACGAGATGCTTGAGATATTTCGCTTACCATTTATGATGTATACATTTTATACATTTCGTCCATACCTGACAGGGGTGAATAGGCGTGTAAAGGCGTCAATGTTTCGATGGAATGCCGCGGAGTCTTGAGAACCTTGCCTTTCTATTGAGGAGATCACAATTTTTGTTTTTTTGCGATAAGATTGGGTTGATACCTGCATTATGTCAGGGTGATTGCAAGTGTCAACAAAAATATTAATATTAGTGAAGATAAATAAATAAATGCATACATACATATATTTATGCACTTAAATTTACGCACTATTTACCCATTTTTATTTTTATTTTTATTTTTGTTATTATTTTTTGCTTAGAAGGGTTTAAAACTGACAAAAAAGGTTAGAGTATATATATATATATTTTTTTTTTTTGTATATTTTTTTGTTGGTTTTATTGCCTTTTTTTTTTTTTTTGTGTGTGTGTGTGTATTTAAATTGCGTCTTTTTGCTTTAAAATTATGTACTACAGGACGAAGTCGCAGTTCAGCTCCGTGCTGGGGACGCACGGCTATTCTACGGAGGTGGGCGGCCGTGATCGTGTACTGTTTTTCCGCCGGCCCGTAGAAGGGCGCATGGGTAATGCCGCGTACTCCAACATTGATGCCATCCACTTTGCGTCGAGCGCACCGGCCACGCAGTTGATGGCGCTGGGCGACGTGGCGAAGAGCACCTCAGCCACCCTGCCGCCGTCACGCGAGTCGGGGCAAAAGAAAGCGCGGCCACACCATCTGCCAAAACTGCGGCGTAGCGGCAGCGGGCAGTACTCTACGGCGTCGCGTAATGGAAGAATTTTTTCGGCCTCACAAGAGACGGCGACGCGGGATGCGGGCATTCAGACGACGTACCGTGAGAACGAGGCACAGACGTTGCCCTACACGCCGCAGTATTACCTGCCAGAGGGTGGGGACCCGAATCCTTTGGTCTTGGACATTAGCGAGCTGAAGTGGAACTCTGGTTTGCCGGCCGGCATGGAAGAAGTGCAGTTGATTCAGCGGCTGCAGCGGCGTCGCGCAATAGAGGCCTCACTGCCGCAAGGTAATGATGCAAGGTCCAGGGAGGAACGCTTTTGCGCCTTGTTCAAGCTGGAGCAGCAAGAGCGTGATGAGCGTGAGAAGCATATAATGAAGATTTGCCAGCGCCGTCTTGACAACATTCGTGACGTCTTAACTGAGCGGGAGAGGGCACGTGAGGAATCTAACCGTCAGAGACTTGAATTACTTAGGGCGCAGAGGCTTAAGGATTTGCGATGCGTTCTTGAGCGAGGCGAAGCAAAACGGATTGCTGCGGCCCAAAAGGTATTGGAAGGGGGAGCGTCTAAGGCTTTGGCTCCTGCTAGGCGAGAGATGTACGCCGTAGATCCAATAGAGACGTACAAACGCAAGGAGGATTTGATTGACTCTTACGCAAAGCATGGAACTTTTGGCAGAGGTTCACTGATTTCGTTTAGCGCACCTGTATTGCCGGTGCGGGAGCCGTCAGATAAGTTTTGTAACTATGATGTACGGCCAACTATGCTTTTACTGCCGGAAGGCATTCAGGAGCTAGAAAGGGAAAAGGTTCCAAGAATTCAACAATTGCGGACAGATGCTTTCGTTGCTCCAGAGAACCAAGCGGTCATGTCTTTGCCAACACTTTATCAACGGCGTGAGGCGAAACGCGTGATTGACGCACTCGAGTACGTTAACGCACAGATTCACAAAGGTGATTCTCCCGCTGAGAAATTTTCAGTGCTAGAACTTTACCGCGCCACGCCACGTCATCAGCGGCCCGATACGCCAGAGCTGGAACTTGAGGATGATAAAGATGAGGAACTGGAGGGGGCCTGCATTCTTCTCCAGCGGTTGATTCGCGGTCGTGCGGTCCAAAACGACTTCTTTGATGGAAAGGAGCGTTGCTGTGGTCTTATTGAGGAGTTACAGGCGGCATCTAATGCCAAGTACGCAGAGATGAGCCCCGAAGAGAAAAAGGAGGATGAGGAAATGAAGCGTCGCGAGGCCATTGCCGAGAGCTTTGGGGATGCTGCACAGGGTGATGTCATTGTGGACACACTGGATTACCTCTTTAATGAGCTGCAGCGGCGGCGTGAGCTCAGCGCGCTGGAGATGTTTTGTTCAGAGGCCGAGGCCATGCGGGCCGAGCGCGAGGCGAAGGAGGCGGAGTTGCGGGCTCAGGAGCGCATCCTCCACGACAAGGATGCAATACAATATGCCGCTTATATTCACACCATTGACGATGTTGTTGAGTGCTACATACACCAACTTTACACAACAGCTGCAGAGGAATGTGCGTTGGAGGAGGCCATCGACGCTGAGTGCACCCATCTTGAGAAAATTTTGCCTATCGCGACGAACATAAGCGCAACTGCGACAGAGAACGTTGTTTGTGACATGCTAGACTCTTTTGTTCTTCCAGCTGTGGTTGGCGCGGTGCGCCTGAAGTCGCGGGAGTTGGAGCGGAAGGCCCCTGTCGCTGCGGCATGTGAACAGGCGAACAAACTTGTCCCTCGCTCTCGCACGAGCTAAAGAGAGGGGAGATGAGGGAGTACGGTAAGAAAACAGGCACGTCCCCCACCGCCGCCGCCACCGCCACCGCCACCGCCATCAAAATTTAAAAAAAAATGGGGGGTGGAGGGGGGGGGGGGGTGGTGAGGGCTTTTATTTACGGAAGTATTTTTATTTTTATATACTGTGCGGATAAAATGCAAAGGCGCTTATAGAAGAGGGATTGTTTTTATTATTATTTTATTTTTTGTCTTGTTTTATGTATTAGCTTTTGTAGACTTTATTCTCTTTGTTTTAAAGTTATGTTACACGAAAGATACAAAAAAAGAGCAAAGGTTTTTGTTTTTGTTTTTTGGTGGTGGTTTTTTATCTTTGCTGTGTGAGAGAAAATTAATGGGTATTATTGTATATAAGTTGCATTATTATTTGATGTATATTTATCAAACTGCAGATTTTTTTTTTTTTTTTTTTAAGCTAAAAGCAAAAAAAAAAAAAAAAAGTTTTTATGTATATGTATATAATTTTTTTTTTTTTTTTGCTGTTTGATTTATAGGAATTATTTTAGGCGCAAAAATCTGCGTTTGTTTTTTTCTTTTTTTTTTTTTTTAAGCTTAGTGATTGGTTGTGGCTATAAGCAAACAAAAAAAAAAAATAAGAAAAATAAATCAGGTCGAAAGTACATATTATTATTATTATATGCAATGACCGAGTAAAAAAAAAAAAAAAAAGAAAATAGTTAAGAACGACAAATATTTTATAAATTGGCTGTTATTACATTTATTGTATTTTTTTTTTATATCAGTTTTTCTTTTTTTCTTTTTTTTTTTTTACTTATGAGGTGTTTTTTGAAATAAATAAAAAGGAATAAAACAGAACTAACATAAAACAAGCAAGCAAACAATATATATATATATATATTGTGTCTGTGTATAGTTTTTTTGAGTGGCATCCTTGTTGGTTTTGGGAGACTGCACAAAAAAAAACAGAAAAAAAAAAAAAAAAAAGAAGGATGAATGCAACTAAGCGTCGAAGTTGCGAGTCTGCATTTGCGACAAAAATGTTATCAAAGCGTCTACGAAAAGAAAAAACAGATAAGTTTGACGTTGTGTCAAGAGATCAAGAAACATTTTTGCGGCAACTCGACCGCTCACATGATGATGGTAACGATGATAATGATGGTGTTGGTCGACCAGTGGTTTATCGATCTTCTTGTGGTGTGAGCAAATCTGGTAATTACTCTTTTTCATTACTCTCATCATCATCATCATCATTATCTTCATTATCATCAGCATCATCACCGTCTTCTTTCTCGTCATCTTGCTCTTCACCGTCGTTTTCTTTTTTGCGGTCTTCATCGAATTTTTCTCTAGAAGCTCTTTCTCTTCCTGTTCATATTTTGCGTCCAATGGAAAGTGGCAACAACAGTCAAGTTTTTCTGGCGATAGGGTCTGTTGTTGGCGAGGAGTCTGCAGCTGCCGCTTTAAACGAGCAGCAGCGGCAATCCTCAGTGCTCAACTGTCAGCGATTTTGTGATAATAATGCTCATATCGATAATAACAATAATGGTAGTAGTAATAATAGTTGTGGTAATGGTGATAGCAACAATGGTAGTAATTGCTGCTGTGAATCGTTGGGCGCTGGGGATGCATCGAGTCTGGGGAACAGACACATTGCGCTTAAGTTTGTGTCTTCTTTTTCTCGACATGTGCAACGGGAGATATCTTGCTTGAGATATCTGGACAGTTTTAGATCCACGTCAAGCACACCGGCGCTTGGTACATTTTTTGACGCCTTGGATGACGAGCACCATGGTGATCTAGTTGGATTGTCACCTACACATCTTGTCTCACCTCCTTCACCAAGAATGTTTTTTGCCAAGCACGTTGGGGAGTGCGTTGCGATAGGGTTAGAGCTTCTTGGCCCTGATTTGTTTGACTTTACAGAGATGTTTTTTTTGCACGAGGATGAGTTGTGTTTTGTGGGTATTGAACTTTTGCGGGCACTGAATGCTATTCATCAACTTGGGGTTATTCACCGCAGTGTAAAACCTGAGAACTTTTGCTTGAACCCATATGCGTTTGCGGTTGATTCTAATGATGACAGTGGTGGTGTTTGTAAGGGCTCTGTTTATCACCACAAGGACAAAACAACGCAGTTTTTGAAAGGTAATATGTCGTCTTTTCTTTTTAAAATAATTGATTATGGCCGTAGTACTATTCACGTAAGTGGGTCTGTAGAAACAACTTCTTTATACGAGCGACCTTATGGTGGGTGGTGGTATAGTTTGCGTGGATTTTTAGGGAAGCCAATGGGGAAAAAGGACGATCTAATGGGAGTTGTGCATACTATTGGTTATCTTATTGATGATTACATGAGAGACGACGACTCCTTGTCAACTGTCTCATCGCGAAGTTTGTCCTCGACCAAAACGAACAACGGTTTAACATGCAGCACTAACAAAACCGCGGCTTCACCTTTTTTGGTTGACGAACCAGCGACGGAGGAAAACGGCGCGACCCCATGTTATTCTACCCATGGTGGCAGTGAGTGCTGCCCAAACAACTCCAATGAGCTGAAACGAAGATGTGATGATACACGAGAGACCCCAAAAACCACCGAAAAAAGGGATCTGGCGACACACCCCCGTTGCTACTCATCATGGCGGCGTCTGCTTGCAAGAAAGATCGCCAAGGCGTACAGAAAAGCATCCAAAAAGTACCGTCTCCTATATGGCCACAAAGATGGTAGTCAGATGCCCACTAAGGAAATTAAGCCCGGTGAGCATTCCCAGCAGCGCAATGCGCGGCGGGCGTGGGTTGTGCGTCATGTCGAGACGGAGTACCTGCCGGCCCTGTTGCCCGACCGCCACTACCCGCCGGCCATGCCGGGCTGGTGGGTTGAGTGGTTTGAGTCCTGCAGCGCATGGTGTGCCGACGACGGCGTCTCTGCGGAGGCGATGACTGCGGGGATGGTGGAGGGGCTCCGGCGAAGGCTTGACGTTGTGTGTGACAGCGTCGACAGCGTGCGGCGGAGTGTCAGGGATTTGTATCTGCGTTATCAGAGCAGAAAAAGGGGAGCAGGGAGCGTGGAAAGCTGGGTAGAGTGAGGGAAAAAGAAATAGAAAAGGAAGAGCACAAAAAATGGGGGGTTAATGTGAAAAAAAAAAAAAAAAAAACAACTTAAAATACACAAACAAAAAAGAAAAAAAAAAAGAAGGGGGTGGTGTTTGTGGATAGCTAAAAGAGAGAATAGTTTTTTGTCTACAAATATATTATAGATAATATGTAGCATTCTTTAAAGTTTTATAAAAGCTACGATACGCACGTGCTGATTGCAGCAAAGAAAAAAAAAAAAAAAAAGATTGTTTTTACTTTTTTTTTTTTTTTTTTAATTTTTTTTTAAAAGGAATTTTACTTTTTTTTGTTTTTTATTGTTATTGCTGAGAAGTTTATATTGCAACGTTAATTTTAATTGTATATGTGTTTATTTGTTATTTTTTTACAATATCTTTTGATGGTCACTCCTTTATGATTCACAAAAAAAAAAAAAACAATATATATATATATATATATATATATATATATACATATACAAATGTACATATATGCAACTAACGTTATGAAAATGTGGGCAACACAAGGAGTTTGTGCTGTTATTATTATTATTATTATTATTATTGTTGTTGTTTTGTTTTATGAATATATTGAAAGAGAGTTATATATATATATATATATCTATAATTTTTTGTAGATACATCTATATTTATATATTTATATCTATATGATGCGACGAGGCGACAAGAATACAGCCTCGATGTCATTTGTTCCGAAATTAGGTAGTATTCGTAGCGTTGATTGCCCTTCCTCCAGCAGTTGCCAGAATAATTTGGACATATCGACACCCAAAAAACGCGGTTTATTTACCACCATCACTGAGGGGCGTTGCAGGTGGAGTGCAGCAACATGCGCAAATGATAACAAAAGCAATTCGGATTATAGGAACAGTAGTGGTAATAATAATAATAATAAAAGCAATAACAATGTTGTTTTTGGAACTGGAAATGACCAAAGGTCTCCGATGCAGCGAATGAACAGTACGCTGTTTGGTACCGGAGTGTCGCGAGACAACGGCGCTTACGGTGGTCATGTATTCACAAGACGCGCTAGTAATGGTGGGAGCTACAATAATGTCAATATTACCACCAGTAATAGCTGGGGGCTGGACAATAACCGTGGAAAGAATGCTGTTGACGCCAATAGCAATAACATTGTTGTCGCAAGTATTGACAAGCGTTGGGGTGGAAAAGGCCTTTTTGCGTCTGTGGATGCAGGGCAACCTTTGCGACGCGATATGAATAGAGAGGGAGGTGAAGTTGGGTCTAATGATGCTTCTTTGCAAGATAGTTCTTTTTTGTCTTCTTCAGGAGACACAACGTTGTCGTTCCAGGATTCTGCTGTGTGTGATATTGACACAGAACCTGTGGTGCCAGCTGAGGTGTTGTCTTCCTCACAGTCGCAGGTCTATTCATGGGTGTGGCACCAGAGGCACTCAGTTATCTTGACTCTGTTGAGATCTTGTGGCATATTCCCTCCGCGGCACAAGGACCTTGTCGACTACCATATGTCAGAGGCGTTTCTTAACCACATTGATCTCTGCTGCCAGGGTTCGTATTTTGTTTCTTACAAGGCGAAGTCGCTACCAAAAGAGCGTTTTTACAGCATTCGCATGTTGCCCCGCGACGCGAAGGCACGCACATCTGAGAAAGTCCCGTATTTGACGTCTACGGTGCATTCTTCTGGGGTTCAAATTATGAGTCGTATTCCACTAGAACAACTTGTTGGCGTCACGACAGGTCTGCGCTCGGCCTCATTTCGTCCGCACATGGTGTTGCACAACGTGATAATTGGCCCGCAGATAAACAAACATCGGGTGCGGATGCCGACTGACGGTGCGTTTTCCTTATGGTTTTGCGACCGCCGCAGTAACACTGCAATGAGTGTGGATCTTATCACATGCAACCCAATCGTGTTTGACGTGTGGACAAGGACATTTAAAGGCTTGGTGAGTGTGAATAGCTCTTCTGTTGTGCGGGTGCTTCTGACGAGTGGTGGCGCTTCCGCAGAACTTATCGAATTGACAAAAAAAGCTCAGTTACAGGTTGAAAAGGAGGCTCAGGAGGGATAGAAAATGAAGACAGGTACTTCTACGTATTATATATATATATATATATATATATATATATATATATATATACACATGTGGCTGATTACTCTATTTAACGTATATATGTAGTTATAATTATCAGGAGCGCGCGAGCAGTTGTTTTTTTATACCGACGTACAGGTGTGTATGCATATGGAATTTCGCTTATTTTTAAAGGCATATTATTTTGAAGTATTATAGATTGCATGGTGTTTGTTATTAGTGAGAAACATCTGCTGTTAATGACCGACAAAGAAAAATAAATAAATAAAAAGATAAAAAAAATCAAAAACAATTTTTTTTTGTTTATTTTTTAATTTCATATAGCTTTTTAAATTTTGTTTTTGTTGTATGTATGTGTATAGATGTATATACATCTATTTGTGAGGTTTTCTATTGCTATTTATTTTATTTTTTGTGTGTATGTGTTGGGGTGGGGGACATTGCGTAATATATATTTTAGAGATTTTGTCTTACTTTTATTAACTGCAATTGTCACATTACTAAATAAATAAAAAACAAACAAACACCAACAACAAAAGAATATGAATACACGTTCAAGGAAGCCAAAATTTGAGGCGGAGAAGCCCTCAGTGAAGTGGCACATTATGCACGAAAACTATCACGTTATTTTTGCTCCCGAGTACCGAGAGCAGGTGGAACTTTGGTACAACAAGGTGGCAACAGGGAAACAGCGAGACGCATTTCGTCGCATTTGCAAAGAGATATACTTGCAGGACTTAGATGGGAATATACCAGAGTACAGCGCAGATTACACACGTCAAGTCGCTTTGTGTGAGGCAAAAATGATGATTAAATACTACGGAGATGTTTTCTCTGACATTGGCAAAAAGCATGCTTGGCTATGGATATTGAATTCAGCATCTGCACGTGAAAAGAACAGTTTTTCTGAAATATTTACAGGAGCGCGTGGTCTGTTTGTTCCAAAAAGTGTAATGAAAACAGATTACATACCGCCAGAGAAGGATGTTTATGATGAAATTGACCGCACTAACTTTATTTGCTCAGTAAACTTGGCCAATGAGGAAATTTTAAATAAAAGACGAAAGTTACACACTAACAACGATGGAATAAGAAGATTGAGTTTAAAAGAAAGTAAGGAGCGTATAACAAAACCCAAAAGTCAGTTTGATGGGGTGACGCCATTGAGGTCTTTGGGATTTGCTGGGGAAAATGAGGAGGAGATAATGGCAGCGCTTCGGAAAAAACTGGATGCTGAAGCGGAGTTAAATAATTATTACACTGTTGATGGATGTACAGTTTACATAGCGGGGGGAGCAAAAAAGACAGGTGCTAGTAACGCCAACAACAGTAATGATATTGTGATGGCGAAATTCTATGCGGACTGATAATGTATTAGTTTATTTTTATATGCATATATGCGTATGTATATTTATTGGGTTTTAGAATGTAAATTAAAAGTTTTTTTTTTTTTTTTTTTTTACAATTATTTTTGTAATTTAACTGGAGAACAAAGTTTTTTTTACAAAAACCTATAAGTCTGTCTGTATATATATATTTTGTGTATAGGTGCAATATTCTTTATTTGTAATTTGACAAAAAGTGAGGACTTTGGGTGTCACCTATTTTACAAAATTTATTACTAGTATTATTATAGGCACACATACATATCTGAAAGTGTTTTTGTTAGTTTGTACGTGATGGAGACGGAAGGTGTTGTGCAATATAGAATTTTAGGCTCTCACCCCGCTGCATCGGGTCGTTATTATAGTTATGGATTTAGTGGTGACACCCTGCCAGTAGATGTGTTTGTCCAAGACATTATAAAGCAGCATAGATTAAATCTTACAAAGTACAAATTGGAGCTTTCTTGTCTTGCACCCGTTGACGGGGAGCGCAAAGGCACCCAGTCAGCCCCAGAAGCCGTCGAAAGCAGGGTTTTGGGCATGAACAGTCTTGTACGCAGTTACGATAGGATCATTATCAACGTTTTGCGACGACACTACCTGGATGGGGCGGTGGGAGCATCGCAGGGTGGGGAACAGAGACATGAGGACCGGTTGCAGAATGTGAAGCATCTTTTAATGAAGGAGGAGGAGTCAAGCGGCCTGCAAACATCATCTAATGCTTTTGTTGAAAAGCGTAGCTGCGGCGGCGATGACGAGGCAAAGGACCCTGACGCCTTTCTTCGTGTTACTGCCCTATCACACAAAGCCTTTCCTTTGCTTCCTTGCATGAGACGGCAGGTGTCAGCGAGTGCGCTGCCATTACCGAGGCCAATAAAAGGAAAATGCGTGCTCTGTGAGCTGGACTGCTTTAAGGAGGTGGTTTTGCAGTGCTGCAACTTTTCAGTTTGCCGCAGCTGCTTGGAGCTGGCCAAAGTGATGCTGGTCGGTGGTGAGAACGATGGAGAGGAGTGCGTTGTTTGTGGTGTTGTGCTGGGCGGGAAAAAAACGAAGGATGCTGTCTGTCCCATGGTTGCACGTGCGTCTGTTAAGCGAGAGGGGGGAACATGCGCGGGCGCTGCTGATATTGATGAAAGGCAGCGGGGCCGCCGTGGAGTTTCAAGCAGCAGCGTGTGTGGCTCAGGCGGGGTGCACTCGCGCATTGTTTCGAGGGTTGCCGCGTTTGAGGCTGAGTTGACAGGTAACATGGCGCGAATACTCTCTTTGCTAGATGTGGCTGACCCGCTTACGAGGGCTGCGAAGGAAAAAAGACAAGTGAGTACAACAATTACGTCGTTTTATAACGAATAATGACTGATCTCATGCTTTTTTTTTTTTTTTGTGTGTAACGATGGTACTGAGAAAACTGTTTGGATGGTTGTGGCAGCTGGTTGGGGCTATAGAAGACTGAATCGTCACACTTTGAAGAAAAAAACAAAAGCAAAAGATGACTTGCAGCACATGCATACCAGGTGTTTATATACATATTGTTTTCCATTTTTTTTTTTTTTTTGTGGCAAACATGCTTGGTAGTCTTTTGTAAAAACATTATATTTACATAGCCTCACACTTTTTTAATTTAAGGACTTTTAATAAAAAAAGATATATCAATAAAGAAAACGAAAAACAAAAATACAAGAAAGAAAAAAGAAAAAAACAGGGAAAATAATAATAACTAAAGGCGGAAGGAAATGCTTCAGCAGCAAACAAATTATATATTTCAAGACAAAGACGGCAATGAATCTACTTCTTTTGCTACAAGCCGTGAGGGTTCTTCTAGTGCCATGGGCTCCGAGACTCTCAGTAACGTCAGTGTGCAAGAAGAGCAACGGCTTGTTAGAGACATGAAGCTTGAGCTAGAGATTCAGGAGGAACGTATAAAGGAGCTTGAGGAAGCCTATCGGCAACTTTTGCAAAAGTTTGATTTTACAAAGGGAAATCTGGAAAATAAACTTTGTCAAACAGAAAGCAGTCTTTCTGACGCACAAAAATCGATAGAAAGGTTGAGAATTGAGAATGAAAAGATTAAAGCAGAAAAGCTTTTGGCAAAAGAATGTTCTCAAACATCTCAACTTCAAGCAACAAACAACGGAAACAATGACTCTCCTTTGCACTTTAACACACAATTAAAAGAGACTGCAACCGCTGCATCAAGTTCCACTGTGCTCAACTCAACCGATAAGCAAAAACGTTCTAATATTCAACGAGGGAAGACCATGACTCCTGCCACGACACAGAAGGATGATAAAATGAAGAATGAAGAGGAAACTACAGCATTGAAGACAGCTGACGTTGAAAGGAAAAATGCAGTAAAGCTGTTGATGGACGCTGTAGATCAAAAAAATAAGGCATTACAAACATTGAGAGATGTTGACACTGCAAGAGATAAGGCGCTGGAGGCGTTGAAGACTGCTGAGGCTGAGAAGGAAAAGGCGTTGAAGACTGCTGAGGCTGAGAAGGAAAAGGCGTTGAAGGCTGCTGAGGCTGAGAAGGAAAAGGCTGTCAAGGCTGCTGAGGCTGAGAAGGAAAAGGCGTTGAAGACTGCCGATGCTGAGAAGGAAAAGGCTGTCAAGGCCGCCGTGATGGAAAGAGATAAGGCACTGGAGGCGTTGAAGGCTGCTGAGGCTGAGAAGGAAAAGGCGTTGAAGACTGCCGATGCTGAGAAGGAAAAGGCTGTCAAGGCCGCCGTGATGGAAAGAGATAAGGCACTGGAGGCGTTGAAGGCTGCTGAGGCTGAGAAGGAAAAGGCGTTGAAGACTGCCGATGC
>JAWVMR010000264.1:13169-25944 GCA_036321205.1 Trypanosoma caninum | reverse complement strand
TTTTTTTTTTTTTTTTTTGGGGGGGGGGTTTAATTATATATATATATATATAACAACAGGAAAGCAATAAAAAAAGAAAAAGGAAATTTAATTCGGGCGAGAAGAAAAAATAACGGCAGCTGCAGGAGAATTTGGTAAGAATAAAAACCAGAAAAGTAGAACGAGAGCATATATATATATATATATATATATATATATATATATATATATATATATTTGTTTGTTTGTTAGAAAAATATTGGAGTTTAGAAGGTGGATAGAAGAAACAGAACACAGGAACTTTACACTTCCAAAGTGGTTACTTTTAGTCAAACAACTGTGGTATTAATTTACTTTAAACGACAATTGGTATTTTAGCGTCGAAAAGCCGTGGAAAAGGTCAAGGAAAAAATTCCTTTCTAGAAAGAAGAGAGAAAAACTATACATATACATATAGTAGATATATATATATATATACAAACTGAGCCAGCAAAGATAATAACTGGAACGGAAAATTTGCGATAAATAAAAAAGGAAGAGGAGGAGAAAATTTTTTGCGTGCAGCAGAACTGAAAAGGAGTAACGACGACAAAAAAAAAAAAGAGAAGAAATAAATATATATATATTTTTACTTATATATTTATATTTGTAATAACCAAGACTTTTTCATTGGAAAAGAAGTACCCGGGTGACTAATATATATATATATATATATATATATATATAGTAGTAGTAAGAGTAATAAAATATTAATAATAATAATAATAATAATAAATGACATCGGTGATATTAAGGAACATTCCTTCTAACTGTCAGGAGGAAGATCTCCGCCGTGCTTTGCTCATATATGGCACAGCTGTGAACACCTCAATTATTCACCATATGCGTCAGGCAACTGTGACAATGAGAACTATGCAGGAGGCACGATCGCTACTTCATCAGGGCTGTATCAATGTTCTTGGCGAATCCGTGACGGTGGAATCGGCGATGATGCCATCACATACCGTTCCAGCTCGAATCAATGTTATTGTTGAAAGGTGTACATATCCAGTTACAAAGGAGATTTTGGCAAAGGTTTTTGGCATGGTTGCACCACCTGTTAATATTTTCTGTGGTCCTTCAGGCCACACAACTACTGGGTTTGTTGATTATTCGGACGTAGCTACCGCTCGTCGTGTGATACAGCAGCTTAATAGGAATTCCATCTACCCCGACTGCTGCTTTATGACGCTAACACTTGAGCACGTCCCAGCTTCTGCTCAGGCCATGGGCAGCTACAGCGCCCAGACAATGCCGTACGCGCAACAGCAGCAGCAACACCCACAACAGCCGCTGCAGCCAATGCCGTTTGGTCACGCGAGTTACGGGGCAATGCCCGGCAGCATTGCGCCAAGGGGCGGCGGGATGGGGGGTCGGGGCCGTGGCCGTGGCGGCGGGGGTGGCGCGGGTCGCTACGGCCCCCAGTACGCTGCCAGCGGTCCCGTGGGGCAGCAATTTTATCCTGCGACGGCTGCGGCAACCGCCCCAGGCGCCCTCAGCCCTTACAGCGCGTCCCCCAGCGATGCGGTTGTCATTGTCAGTAATATGCCAGAGACAGTCGCTCTTCACGACTTGTGGGTTCTTCTTGAGGTGTACGGGAATGTGAACTCACTCAAGCGGCAGTTCAGCTCAAAAACCACGGTTGTTGCGCAGTTTCAAAATGTTCATGACGCACGTCTTGCTGTCCAGCACCTTCAAGGATGTCCCTTTTATGGTTCAACACTTTCTTTAAAACACTTTGCAGGGTATGTTGAGCGTGGCGGGAGAACTGAGTGGAATAGTGGTCCAGCGACGGATCCAGCTACACACGCCGTGTTGTTTTTCAGTGGATACCATCACCGAACAAAACCTTCCGCAGCATTTAACCCGACGGGACGCGTTCGTCCTGGGAAGAATCTTTTTATCTCTAATCTTACAGAGGCTATTACGGATGACGATATAAATGAGGCGTTTACCAGTGCGGGATTTGTGTTGGACGGATACTTTCGCAAAACACCCTTGGTTGCAATTGTTAGCCTTGCTGATATTGACACGGCTGTACGCGCTCTAATTGCGGTTCATTCGCGGCAGCTAAAGGGTCGTTTTTTACGCGTTACGTTCTCTCACTTTCCTCCGGGGCCACGTACTAATGGCGAGGACGAAAAAGAAAACGTTGTGGAAGAATCAAAAGAAAATGCGCCTGAAAGCGCTCCTGAGGGGGAGTAGAAAGATTTTTCTTTTGTTGTTAATTTGAGTTGCACACCTTGACCAAAATTTTAATTAGTTTATATATGTAGGTATTTGTTTGAATGGCAAATTCAGTTGGTGAATAATTTATTGTGTCCATTTTTTTTTTTTTTTTATGATTGTTGTCTTTTATTTTTTTATTTCTATTTCTATTTCTATTTTTTTTTTTTTTTTTTTTTTTTTTTTTTTTTTTTTTTTTTTTTTTTTTTTTTTTTTTTTTTTTTTTTTTTTTACGTATGATTTATAAGCTTTTTTTTTTTTGTTTTTTTGGTGAGGTATGTATGAGGCTTTTTTAGCTGTGTTTTTGTGGTTATAGGTAATATTTGTATTTAATTTTTGATAAAAATTTTATATTTCATTTTATTTTATTTTATTTTGTGTATTTATTTATTTTTATTTATTTATTTATTTTTTTGTGTGTGTGTTTTTTAAACATAATTAAGTTAACTTTTTTTTTTTTTCTTAATATATACTTATATATTTATGTATTTATTTATTGGTGGTGGTGGGGCGCAAAATGGAGGTTGTGACGGCTGGCAAATAAAGGTAGGACCACAATAAAGTGGTGTTAAAAGCAAGACGGGCGTTTGATGGATTTCTTGTGTGATTCATCAATTCCGGGTGCAGGGGCACAGCGCGCAGTTTTGCTGCTCCAGTTATACATGCGCATGGGGCACTACAGTCCGATTTCTGTTCTTGTAGCAGACGCTCTTGGCCTGACATTCAGGGCGGGTGGGGCTACGGTCGCCGAGCTCAGTGCATATTTAGGGCTTACCGCTGGCCGGGTTAGAAGTGGAATTTGGGGCATGCCAAGAGAAATCTACTGCACATCCGCTGAGCTTGGTCAAGATGAGGTTGGTGGTGAGGTCGGGGGCAAAGCCGGTGCCCCCAGGAAACGAGGACGCGAGGCTGCTGAAGAGAGTCTTCTTCGCTACTATATAAACTACGCATCGCTGTTGCCATTTGTATTTGCTCACGGAAGTCATATGCTGTTGGCTCTTTGTTTGACACCTGTGCCGCGGCAGTCGTCAAGCGGTGGAGTAAACGCTGAGCGCGTCGCTTTGAACATATCGCAAACGCTTCGGCGTGTAGACTGCAAACGTGGACTTTGCTGTGCGTCTTGTTGTTACTGGATGTCGTTGAAGGATTTGAGATTAACTATTTGGCGCTGCCCTCTTTGCCAATCAAATATACTTGATGCCGTGCTATGCGCCATAAAGGCTCGTTATGATGAGAAGCTTTCCAAGGGCCAGTCGCTATTGTCCTTTGGTCCTTCGCAACAGCTTGCAAGGGATTATGGTAGGGTAAACGATAATGCTAAAACAGTTGAGGAAAAAAAATATAGCGATGTTGTCGCAGATGTGCCTTTGGCGCGCGACCCTTTTCTTGTTCAACAGGCCTTATTTTTTCAGTTTTTATATGCCCACCCTTTTGTTTGTGTTAATGATGCGGCCTTTGTGGTAGATGCGGATGAGATTATGACAAAGGAAGAGTACGACTACCGCTCCAAGCACAGGGCGACTGTGCTGGACCAATTTCGTCTTGTTCATCGCAACGGTAAAACCATGTCTGTAAAGCGTGTTGATCAAGAAAAGCTGGATGCGGAGAGGTGTGAGGCGAGTTACATGAAGCTGGCAAAGCGTTTACAGCTTCCGCCATGGTTGCGGCCTGTGTCTTTGTTTACTGTGGACCAACAGAAATTGTTGTCTGATGCTTGTAATGATGAGGAGACCACTGTTGCTTCTATTGCTACTGAGACAATAGCAGCGAGGCCCACTAAGGGGCACTCTGATATCCTTGCTCCAGCAAAGTACATTGCGCGCGAATATTTTGACGACGACTACGACGAGGTACCACTATTTAAAACAGCGTAGAAGTTTCTGGATTATATATATATAATTTTATTTTTGTGTGTGTGTGTGTGATACCTTTTTTTTATTTTTTTTTAATTTGTTGTAATTGTCAAGAGGTAGTGTTGGTTTTACGGTTGGTGTTTTGTTTTTGTGATGTTTGTGTGTATGTGTTGGGGTGGGTTGGGAGGGGGGGGGGGCGCGGAACAACTTGGTGAATTGTTGCTCGCATTGCATATTTTTCATATGTTTAGGCTTCTTTTCAAACATCGAAAACGGCTCTTACTTTTATTACAATTTTTATTTGCAAACACGCATATATGTTTATATGATCGTATATATATATATATATATATATATTGTTCTTGTTTTGTAGTTGTGTGGGTTCTGCTTCATTTTTTTTTTTTGGTGGGGGGTGTGCGGGTGGGGTGGGAAAGAAAATAAATATATATATATATATAGTTTTGTTTATATTATATACATTTTTAAAAGGCGAGAAGATGCTGTTTTTTGGCAGCGGTAGTGGTTTTGTGTTGCAAGAGTCGCTGAACAAACCATGCGATGCATTGGTTGATGATGTGTGGATTGATATCAGTGACCTGGTGAAGACCATGGCGTGCGACGATCTGCTGCTTCTCAGTATTGTGCATGGCGTGCCTGCGGAAGATCACGATGTTTTGATTGGGCATTTTGCGCGACTTCTTTTTGCTGCATACAGGATTACGCCTTTGGAAACTTCAAGGTTGCTGTCGGCTCTTTTGCTGCTGGAGCTTAATTGCGCCACACAGAGGCGAAATGATATTCACACCTTTATGCGTGGCAACGGGGTTGTGTCAAAGGTGTTTGACCATTTTTTTGCAGGCCTTTTATGCACTGAGGGAGGGCTTGAGGAACACCTCTTGAAGTGCTGTACCGTTTTGCGTGACGACGCGGAAGAAACAGCAGGAGACTGCGAAACTGGGGTCGCGTCACGTAACGTCCTTGTTGAGGGACTTGATTATTTTAGCAATCTAACGGATATGTCGACTAACGGTGCATGCGATGTAGGAAGGGAGGAGGGTATTTATGTATCGGCCATTACGGAGATGTCACGTCGTATTTTTGATGTTGTGCGTATTTCGTTGTATCAATTACCTTGGAGTTTGAGGGCGTCACTGCGGTGTCTGCTGGATGTTGTTGGTACAATTTCCCAAGAGACCACCAATCAGTCAGAATTTGCAAAAAGTGGCTTGGTGCACATGACTCCTCTTGAGCAGAATATGATAGCAACGATTCTGGTTCTTAGGGTTGTGATACCGGCGCTGCTAAACACTAGTTCGCGATGCTTTCCAGAAGCGGATTGTTTTGATCCACACCACACTATATTGCAGAAGCGACTTACTTTGTTGGCTAAACTGGCACAGAGGGCGGCTTATGGAGGACGACCGTTTGGCGACACAAACAATGGCGGGCTGTCCGCCTTTAACAGTGAACTTCCAGTACTTGCGGGGGAGTGGATTACGTTGTTTTTTCAGCTTTGCCACGATGATGCGGCGCCGCCGGCTCCAGAGAAGGACGACAGTGCACTGCTGCAGGCAGGGGAGGAGGCAGCACAGCACTTTTGCGAGTTTTTGGATCAACGGTTAGCTTATTTAATGCATTGGGTCATGCAAAGCAAACCAATTATGGAGCCAATATACCCGCGTCGTATATTGCGTTTTTTGTTTTACGCTGAGCGGCATTTGGTATCTGTAAAGAAACATTTTTTTTTTTTGCCACCGCAGCAAGAACGGTTTGTGAGTTCAGTATTTCATAATAAACCAACGTTATTGCGGGAGCAACTTTACGAATCAACATTATGTACGAGTGGTGGTTGTCAACAGCACTTTAACGGGAGGGCTGTTACAAAGGCTAAAAGCAGTTTGTTTTTGCCGATTACAGGGATTTTTGTGGAGCTGTTGTCATATGCTTTTAAGGTAATGATTTCTTCGGATTCTGTAAGACAGCATATTTTGTTCGGCGGTATCAGTGGCATTGCGTGTGACGGCTCCGTTGCTGTTTTTTTGCACTGGGGCCTTTTGTCTTTGTATTTGGAGGATTACTACGGCAAAGACGAACCAGGGTTTTTCAGTTATTGCCCTCAGTTTGCCTTGTATAGAAAACAGTTTGCTTTAGAGGATGCAGACACACTGGCTTTTTTTTTTTTTTTGGTGGACATTGCAATGTTGACAAAGGGCAACAAAGGGTTTTGTTTGTTTTTTGTCGCTAATCATTCTTCAGACTGCTGCAAGTGGCTGCAGGACGCATTTTTTTTGCTTCCTTCAAGATATGTGGCACAATGCGCAAAGGTTGTTATAGTGATGTTAGACGTGGCTGACGACCATGTATTTCAATGTGATCTTGGATGCTCTGTCAACAAGGTAGTGACCGTTTGCCAGCGAGTGAGTGATTTGCTTGCGATATTGGAGGAAATGCGGCTTCATCTGCCTCTTGGTTGTAGAGACTATTTTATGATGTTGCACTGTGTGAAAAATGAGGAAAATGGGCAGAGTTTTGAAAAACTTTTTCCGCCTATTGCTAATACTGACATTGCATTATGTGGGGACAGAGATGGGGACGGCATTTTATCAGACGCTCGTCTTTTTGAAACAATTTGTAAGGCCTCTTTGGGTGTTGCTGTCTGGCCTGTTGTGTTAATTCGTGACGTGTTTGAACTTCTCCGTGACGCTGTTTTTTCGGCTGCGGTGGTGTTAGGTGACGTTTGTAATAGCATAATACAAGGAACTAAAAAGAGTGATATTAACACTTTTTATATGGACGCGGTTAAGTTGTTTTATAACTTTGAGGCTGATCTTTTCTTTCATCTGCAGATTAAGCCTGAATGGATGCACAAGGCGTTGCCGTGGGGGCGTGATGATGTGATGGAAAAGCCGCAAATGTTAGAGAAATTAATAAGCTTTCCCTGCTGCTCATGGTTTACTGCCTCGGTTGTGCACGGTGATGAGGACTACTATCAAGAATGTTGCATATCGCACCTACTTTTTTTGGTGACCAGGCACTTTTACGCTGTTGGAGGCTCCAATGCGCCTGGTGGGGCTGTTGCTTGCGGTGCGACACTGCCTGGTGTTTTTCTGAGCCCACGGCACACGTCGCTCATTTCTCTCTGGCGGCTTGTGCTGTATAATCTGTGGGGCACGTTTGACCTGCTGCGGCGTGCGCTGTTGGAAAAATGTCCGCTGGCGTGTATGGCCAATGCCGTGCGAATGCACTTTAGTCAGACATGTTCTCAACCCATTACTGGCGAAGGTGGTGTCCATTATAGTGCAGATGACGATGCGGCGCTTTGTGGTGTCGTTGCCGCAGCTCTTGCTACGCTGCCTGCCTCCGTGTGTAAAATTCTTCAGCTGCTTGCTGATGTGTGCACTTTTGTTAGAAGTATAGATTGTAAGGGGCTGGGAGAGGTGGACTGTCAAAAGACTTGCGCTGAAGATAAAGTGGATAAAAGTGACATGACTGCTGCTGTTCTTCGCATTATATTTTCTGGGGAGAAGCCGGACACTACAGATATCACGGTCGCGCGCTTGCTTGCCACACACGGACAAGAACTTATGTCGGCTGTAAGGCTTTTGAAAAAAAAAAAAAAAAACGAAAAAAAGAGGCAACAATAGTAGCAATAGAGAAATGAGCTAATAGGTGTTATAATCACGAGAGTTTGCTTGTTTTTTTACTATCGTTATTGTTATATGTATATATATACATATATATTGGCGCGGTCTTTTTTTGTTTGTACGTTTAAGGACTAAATGCACACACCGAGGCATATACGATTAAAAAATCAACATGCATAATTTTTTGTAGTTTTTTATTTCTTTTTTTTTTTTTTTTTTTGTGTGTGTGTGTTGGGGGGGATATATATATATATTTGGTGTGGGTGTGTGTGTATGTGGTTTTTTTACTCTGTGCTTTGTGGGTTACAGTTGCAAAGACTTTTATTAGTGGTTTTTTTTTGGTATATATATATATATACAAGTTATTAAAATTTTGATGTGGGTAAAAAACATATATACTTATAATTACATAACTATTTGTGTATATATCCTGTATTTGTCTATTTGCGTTTTTTTATTATTAATGTTTATTTATGTTAATTTTGCAGTGTTATTGCAAATTCACAGATGAGCAACGTTGAGTCGTTTATTTTGAGTGCTTTGGCGTCTGCAGATGTTATTGAGTCTGACGCTCTTGCAAGTAGATTGATGGTTAGTCACCAAGAGGTTGTTGGTGCAGTCAAGTCGCTGGAAGCTGACAAATATGTTGTGAGCGAAATCAAAACAAAACAGGCATGGAAACTAACAAACGAAGCCGTAAAAATATGCGAGAGCGGGAGTCCAGAATTTCTTCTTTGGCAAATGTTAGCAGACGACGAGATGGCACAGGACGCAGTTGAGACAAAATTGGGAAAAGAAACCACGGCCGTAGCAATTGCAAACGGTATGAAGTCAAAAATATTTACTTTAAACAAGAAGGATGGCAAGGTCTTTCTTAAGCGTTCCCCTTCCATTAACTCCTTTAGTGACAGGACTCGAGTTGCCTTGTCACGGGCCGCGCGAAATGAGCATGTCGACCCACTGGACGTGGAAACGTTGAAGAAGCGCAAGTTGGCAACACTCGAGAATTTGAAGGTGTTTTGCGTTAGGAAGGGTTGCAACTACGCTCCGGAGCGCAGGGCGAAGGCGGTGGGGGACCTCACAAAGGAGATGCTGCAGGACGGCTCTTGGCGAACGACAAAGTTTAAAGAGTACAACATGGATGTTGCGGCCCCCGAGGTGAGCTGCGGGCAGTTGCACCCTCTTTTGAAGGTTCGTCAGGAGTTCCGCGAGATATTTATGGAACTTGGCTTTCAGGAGATGGAGACCAATCACTGGGTGGAGTCTTCCTTTTGGAACTTTGACGCGCTCTTTATTGCACAGAATCACCCGGCCCGTGACGTGCAAGACACATTTTTTATTTCAAAGCCTGAGTTGGCCTCGCTCCAGCATGAAGATCTTGTAGAGCGCGTTTGTGATATCCACGAATCTAGCTTTAGGTACAAATGGAAGAGGGAGGAGGCGCAGCGTAACGTTCTGCGCACGCACACCACCTGCTGCTCAGGATTTTGGCTGCACCACATTGCAAAATCGTCTCCTTTACTGCCTGACGGGCGTCGTGACTTCCGCCCAGGTCGGTTTTACAGTATTGACCGTGTGTTCCGCAACGAAGAGATGGATCGCACCCATCTTTGTGAATTTCACCAAATTGAGGGTGTGGTTCTTGATCGTAACATCTCATTATCGAACATGATGCACACGTTTCAGCTTTTTTTTAGTCGCATTGGCATAGAGAAGCTGCGCTTTAAGCCTGTTTTTAACCCATACACAGAGCCGTCAATGGAGATATTTGGCTGGCACACGCAGCTGAAGCGGTGGATTGAGGTGGGTAACAGTGGGCTGTTTCGCCCAGAGATGATTGTGCCGCTTGGCTTTGATGAAGATGTGACGGTGATGGGGTGGGGACTGTCACTTGAGCGGCCAACGATGATCAAGTACGGCTTATCAAGCATTCACGAGCTTTTTGGGCATAAAGTTGATTTGCGTTTTATTAAGAAATCAAAATTAATGCGGTTCTAGACCTTTGGAGTAAGTTTAGGGTTTGTGCAGGAGGAAAGGCAGAAAGAATCTGTTAACAGTATGGAAATGTAGGCATACAAATGCGGAGGAGAGTGTGTTGTAATGAAGAGAAGCATTGGCATTTTTATTGTATGTCCAAAAGAAAAAAAAAAAAAAAGGTTTTTTTTTTGTTTGTTTGTTTATTTTGGGGTGGGGGAAAAAAGAAACAAAAAAAAAAAAAGGGACTGATAATATTAAAACAAAAGAAAAAACAATAATTGGGTTAAAATGGGGTAATCCATAACATGCATGCATAAAAAAGCAAAACAAAGAATAATATTCTTAATAAAACTAAGCAGCAGTTGCGTTTATAGCGTCTGGAAGGAATTGTTGACCTTTTTGATCTGTTTTTGCTAGGGTTTCCTAAGTAGGCAAGAAGGGGTTTGTGTGTGATTTTTTTTTTTTTAATTTTATTTTGGTATACTGCAATTGGTTCATTTTGTCTTTATATATTTATGTATTAATATGCATATTGTCCCAACTAACACGTAAATTGTTTTTTATTGTTTTGTAGTGTGGAAAAGAAGAAAATTGGTGATGGTTAAGCCACATCTTCGTCACTACTGCGTTGTGGGCCGGGAGACGCCGTCTGAAAAAAACCCCGAGCCAACTGTCTACAAGTTTGAGGTCTTTGCGCCCAATTTTGTTGTCGCCAAGAGCCGTTTCTGGCGCATGATGCGGGAGAAGACAAAGGTGAAGTCCACCCACGGCGATGTGCTCTCCTGCAGGGTGGTAAAAGACCGCAAGCTGGCCGCGCGCAACTACAGCGTTGATATCGCGTACTACAGCCAGCGCTGCGGCTACACGCACATGGTGAAGGAGTTCCGCGACGTGTGCAAGGCGGGCGCTGTCAGTCAGGCGTACCACGACCTCGCCTCCCGCCACCGCGCGCGCTACCACAACATTGAGGTGCTCGGCGTCAAGAGCATCCCGAACCACGAGGTGCGGCGCGCGAACGTCGCGCAGTTCCACCCGAGCAGGCTGTCGTTTCCGCTGCTGCAGCGCCGCATCAAGGCCCCGCGCAAGGACCGCGTTGTTTTTCTGAAGAAGAACACAAAGCGTGCAGTCGTCGTGTAACACACGCAAAATTTTCTTTTTTTTTTTTCTCAATTTTTGTGTTGTTTTTGCTTTATTTTTAAATTATTGCATGTTTTTAAATGTTTTTGGTTGGTTTTAATTTTGCTCTATGTGTCCTGTGTTTATTGATTGAAAACAAGAAGAACAATAAAACAGCCATATTTATTTTAAATTTGCATGTTTCTTTTTTTTTTTTTTTTTTTGTTACAATAGGAATTTTATTTTTTATTATTTTTGGTGGACGTGGACTCTAAAAAGCCTTTTAAAGTAAGCGTAAAATTTGAAAAAAAAGTGATAGAAATTATTATCTAGAACTCACATTTGTTGGTGCGTTTTTTTTTTTTTTTACTATTACTATTGTTAGTATTAGTAGATATATATATATATCTTGCTCTTATTTAAGTGGTTATCAAGGTGCGAAAGCACTTTTGCACATTCTTTTTTTTTAGACGTTGTGCCCCTGTTTTTTGGTTTTTTAGTAATCGCACTTTGTACATTCAACCCGACGTGTGTGATATAATGATGCAGGGCAAAATCCATATTAACGCCGATGATGCCAAAGACGTGTACCCGCTTTACGCCACAGAGCCTGTACCGCCAAAGAAGCCGGGCACCGTGCGCATATGGGTCGACGGGTGTTTTGACATGCTGCACTTTGGTCACGCCAACGCCCTCAGACAGGCCGCGTCTCTTGGCGACGAGTTGTTTGTCGGGTGCCACTCGGACGCCGAGATCACGCGTTACAAAGGGCCACCAATCATGTTGGAGGAGGAGCGATACGAGGTGCTGCGTGCGTGCAAGTGGGCTGATTATGTGATTGAAGGGTGTCCATACGTCACGAGACTTGCTGATATGGATCGCTTTGAGATTGACTTTGTTGTGCACGGTGATGACATCTCGGTTGATCTTAACGGGCGCAACTCATATCAGGAGATTATTGACGCAGGACGTTTCAAGGCTGTGAAGAGGACGGAGTTCATTTCCACCACAGACCTGGTTGGGCGGATACTGATGTGCAGTCCAAACGGCACGCTGGGCAAGGGAGGAAATGAGCTTTTTGAAACTGAGGCTGCGAGGCAGAATAAATTTTCGTACTTGCTGACATCACGTAAGGTGGTTCAGTTTAGTAATAATCGTCCACCTAAACCTGGGGACCGCATTGTTTATGTTGACGGCAGTTTTGACCTTTTTCACTGCGGTCATATTAGTGCTTTGCGTAAGGCTAGGGAGTTGGGGGACTATATTATTGTTGGTGTCCACGATGACAGCATAGTTCGTCAGGCAAAGGGTGACAACTTTCCAATTATGAGTTTAAGTGAGCGTGTTCTTGGTGTATTGTCGTGCAGGTATGTTGACGAAGTTATCATTGGTGCCCCTTACGAGATAACACTGGAGTTGATTGATGCTCTTGGCATCTCAACCGTCGTTGGGGCAAGGGCGTATGACGTCTACGGGTGTGGGGATGGTGGGGCGGGTGGTCGTGACGCGTATGCAATTCCAAAGGCGCTGGGGTGCTTCTGCGAGGTGAACGTTGGCAACGCAGTCACGGCGCACACAATTATTGAGCGTGTCGTCGCAAATCATTTAGAGTTTCTTAAGCGACAAGCCAGGAAGCGAGTGAAAGATGCAATAGCCGAACAAAACAAACCGGATTTATACAAGAATGTGAAAGAAGTATGAGGGAGATGTTGTTATATGACGATGTGAATAAGGAGAAAAGGAAGAAAAAAGTAATAATAATAGTTGAAAGAATGCAAAATAATAAAATGGTTTTTTGTTACTATTATTATTATTTAAAAATTTTTGTTGTTTTGTTGTGGATAAAGCAATAGCGAAAGAAACTAAAAGAAAAAAAATGTTTTTTTTTTTTTTTTTTTTTTTTTTTTTTTTTTTTTTTTTTTTTTGGTTAAAAAAAAAATA
>JAWVMR010000264.1:0-11514 GCA_036321205.1 Trypanosoma caninum | reverse complement strand
TTTTTTTTTTTTTTTTTTTTTTTTTTTTTTTTTTTTGGGGGGGGGGGTCTGCGTACACGTTTGTATTTGACGTCGTGAGCATGTGAATTTTTGTAACCTTATTTTGGTTTTTCTTCTCTTGTTTTGGTGAGTGCTTACCATATTTGCTTGTCGTTATTGGGACGTAGATTTATATGTATGTATCTCTATAAATATACGTAATACTTTTTATTTTGTATTATTATTATTATTATTATTTTTTTTTTTTTTGTTTTTTTGTTTTGTTGTTTTTGATATGTGTCTTGTTTAACGTTTATAAGCTATAGGAGATGCAACATTTTGCAGTTGCGCCTTACGAGAAACGCACTATAAAAGTTCAATCGGGGGACCAGTTTCATGTTGTTATTTTTGGCGGTTCTGATGAGAACTATCGTCTGCGAGGAGATGCGCCGCCACCTGTTATATTCTGCGTGCACGGCGCCGGAATGTGCTCTTCCAGTTTTTTTGTTCTTTCAACATATTTGGTGCAGCCCCAACTTTGTGAGCCCGGCGACGGTGTGGTGTCTACTTTAGAAAAACCGCCAGGAGTTGTTCGTGTGGTGACCTATGATATGCGGTGCCACGGCGACTCCACGTTTGCTCTTGGGGAGGCTTCACTTACGCTGCGGCGTTTGGCAGATGATTTTATTGCTGTTATGGAAACTGTGAAGAAGGCCTTTTTTTCGGACACGCCACATTTTTATGTCGTGGGTCACTCGCTTGGGGGCTCTGTCGCTGTGAGTGCCCTAAAGAATGCACCGGAGGTGATGGCGATGGTTGCCGGCGTTGTTTTGCTTGACGTAGTGGAAGACACTGCCAAGATGTCACTGAAGCACATGGATAACTTCCTTGAGGCTCGCCCGGAACGCTTTGGGACTGTGGAGGAGGCGACGCGGTGGTTCCTGCAGCGAGGCGGCATGAAATCACCCGCGGCCGCGGCGGTGACGGTGCCACCGCTGCTAAAGTTTGTCGGTGATCACTACGAGTGGAAGTCAGATTTGAAGGCAATGTCGTCAGTGTGGTCTGAGTGGTTTGATGGACTTGATGAATCTTTTATTTTGTTGCCATGTCCGAAAATTTTGTGTCTTGCCAACACCGAGCGTTTGGACGTCGCCATCACTGTTGCTCAGATGCAAGGGAAATTTCAGTTTGAGGTTCTTGGCGATGGCTGTGGACATTACGTGATGGACGATCAGCCTGTTGTCCTCGCCGCTAAACTTCGTCGGTTTATCATGCGAATAGAAACATTGACAGAGAAACTTTGGGCAGCTCGAGAAAAGTGGAATTAACAAATAAACTGTGCAGTGTTGGGAGGTATTTTTGCCACTTTTTTTTTTTTTTTTTTTTTTGCGTTGGTGTGCAAAGTTTCACCGTAGAGTCCAAAGGTTTTTTTTTTTCTTTTTTTGTTTGTTTTTTGTTTTGTTGTTGTTGTTTCATTTTTTAAACTGCATTAGCAATGGCATTATTACCAAAATAAATGTTGTCGTTTTATATTTGTTTTATACGTTTGTATCTATATTAAAATTTTAATAATTATTATTATTATTTGGTACATAGTCTTAAAAAAAAAAAAAAAATAAAAAATAAAAATGAACAACCAAATTGAAACGTTGAGGGAAGGCGCACACACCTTGAAGATTAATAATGATGGCGCTTTTTACGCTATATGTACTCCAGCGTTGATGGAGGCTGAGGGTCAGAGCGACGACGACTCGCTTGGGTCCGTGGAGACAACTTGTTACATGAATGGCGCTTTTGTCTCGCCGTGCCTCAACGCCGCAGATTTATTGAAGGCGCACCGCCACACACTTATGTCGCTGAGGGACACCACCACCATCACCGCGGCGGCTGCAGACGATGACGACAAGCTCTACGGCCTCACTCTCGCCCGCCGCCACCTGCAGCTCTCGGACGTGTACGAAAGTATGGCTGATGAGGAGTTTTTCGAGTCGCTGGCGGCGTACAGTTTTGGCTCCAGTTGGTAGGACACAGTGTTAGGATAGCGTTTTTTTTCTTTTTCTTTCTTTTTTTTTTTTTTTTTTTTTTTTTTTTTTTTTTTTTTTAAAAAACCATTTTTTTTTTTTTTTTTTTTTTTTTTTTTTTTTTTTTTTGCTTTTTTTATCATTCTTTTATATAAATATATGATTATATATTCATTTATAATATTTTGCTGAAAGTTGCCTTGCAATTGTATCTAGGCAATAAAAATTTGGTTAAACTAAACCAGCACTTTACATCTTAGAAACACGTTGAGCACAGATTCTCTTTTTTTTACTATTAAAAAATTTTTTTTGCATTCTAAGACAACCCCCATTGTTTCTTTAAAAGAGCCTCAAAATCATTGTCCAACTGAATCTTGACGCTTGTCGGTGTGTACCATTCGGTTAATTCCTCCAACGAAACGCGGCGCAGAATGGCGCGGCGAACATCCCATGCGCTAAGAAACGCGTCTTTTTCCTCGCCATCATTCGCTTGAAAACGCTTATGGAGTGCAAGAACGTCAATCGTGCCGTGCTCGTCCTTTGGAAACAGCTCCCAAATGCGTTCCAGCATCATCAACCGGGCTGGCGGGAGGCGAGGAAGGAGCAACACCATGTAGAGCAAGTAGTCGACGGAGCCGTCCCCCTTCGTGTCCAGGACCGCCAGGAGCTCCTCGCGACCGCCGAGGTAAAGTCGCCGACTCCACAGCGCCGCGGTAAAGGCGTCTCGTGAAAGACAAAATGTTTTTCTAACGTCAGCCTCACGTAACGAAAGCGAGAGCTCGCGAACAGCAAGTGGTGCGTTTATGACAAAAGGACGATGGACATCGGAGATTAAAGAATTGAGATCTACAGCAAGCTGTCTCACTTTGTTAACTGCGCTCTTTTGTAGTGCGGACTGTGTTGATATAAATGTTGCATCAAATCTTTTCTGGTTATTTACATTTAATACAGAACGCTCATTTGGCAAATCGTTCACTGCAGGCCACATGCCCAGCATCAAGATTACAAAAGAGGCATCGTCAGGACACATACTTGCCAAGCATGAACAATACTGTTCAAACTCCTGTCGCGTAATTACGCCATCGGGGTTCGTCGTGACGTTAAATGACGCCCGAACTTCCTCAATCAAATCGTGCTCACTTTTAGTACCAGAAAACACTGCAGAGTAACCCGCGGGGCTAAACGCAGACACGATGTCATCAACCAATACTGTTCCATCCGTGCCCTTCTTAAATGTGTACCACACACGGATAACCCATGAGAGTTTCACCGGTGAAAGATCTTGACGCAAAGCCGCGATAAAATCAACTGGATCAATCACTCCATTACCAGTTCTGTCCAGCACAGCAACTACCGCCTCCACATCAGCCTCATCAAGTGACACGCCATTCTTGTTCAGAGCCTCCACAAATTCTTTTATAGGCATGAGCGTTCCGCCAGCGTCCACAGCTATGCCAAGACTGCGGCTAAGCATGCGAATCCCATTTACTCCAGCGGGGCCAGCAGAAAGAATTCTTCTCACTCTTTTTACTATAGCCGCATAACGTGTATATTTCGCTTTCCATACATGCATTGGCGGCTTTTTTACTCCTACAGAATCTGCAATCACACAAGCCCCCTTTTTTTACTTTATTAATTTGTTTGTTGCCTATTAAAAACCGCAAAAAAAAAAAAAAAACAGTAAAAAAAACAGTAAAAAAAACAGTAAAAAAAACTCTGCAAAACCAAAATTGCACGTACATATGCATACATATAACTACTTTCAGTCTACATTTTTTAAAGGTTTACAACAGATTATCTGATATATCATTAATAATAACAGTATTAATAATGAAATAAACCCATCCAATACCACAAAATATCCCTCCATACCTTTTCAAACTCTGGCAAAACTTTTTATACACCTTGTCGCCTTTTTTGCCAAGCCTTATATAAAACAGCTAAAAGACCTCGTTGCAGATAGCAGCGTTTCATTTAGGGTTTTGTTTTTGCGTTAAGAATATATATATATATAGAGAGAGAGAAAGAGAAAAAGTGGCCTTATTCTCAAGCATTTTTACATTGTACAGCCGATAAAAATAAATAAACAACAACAACAAAAAAAAAAAAAAAAATGGCCTAAATCAAAAAAAAAAAAAAAAAAACGCTCCTATGAGAGCACGCACGCAGCATTTCCGCCTCGTAACATAAATAAAGTTTTGTTTTGTTTAAACATAATAATAATATCACCAAAATGTACAACGCGCAAAAAATAAAAAAAAAAAAAAAAAAAAAAGTGACAAAAACTAAGAATAACAATAATAAACAATTAACTCTAATGTCAAACGTGTTTTTTACCCCACAACTCGCCATGTTTTACTCATTCACTAACGCATATACTTTGACAAAAAGCCCACAAAGCAACCCTCCCACCACCACCACTTTCCCCCTACCCCAAATAAAAAAAAAAAAAAACCTCCATTAACTTTTAACAACTGTTTATTATCAACTGCAGTAAAAAAAGTGACCCTTGATAAGATTTAGTAGCAGAAAAAAAGTTGACCAAAAAATGTATAAACAAAAAACAAAAAAAAAAAAAAAAAAAAAAAAAACCTAAGCAGTTCGATAAACGCGTTTCAAAACTTGTGTATTCAAAGTCTACATGCGATATAAGGTTCTCAGTCTTTTTCTTTTTCTTTTTCTTTTTTTTTAACACAAACAATAAAATCAGCGCAACCGCTGTGTTACCAACCTTGTAACAATCTCCTCAATTTCATCACGCGACACTTTTGTTCTTTTAAGATCCATGTCCCGCTCAATTGCCGCAGCTTCCATCACGCGCAGCTGCTGCAGCGACGTATCCAAGTCAACTTCCAACAAACGTACTCTTTTGGCAAGCGCGGCAATAACACTTAAAATTTTTTCTTCTGCTGTCTTGCCCAATTCATTCGGATTATCTGGAAGTTCTGATATGGTATCACTGTATCTTTCGGTGCAGTCATTGCCGGCCTTAGCAACAGAAGGCATAGTAACGGAATCATCAAGTCTACCTGGCACTTCCCGTGCGTTCTCTGAGTTCGCTTTCAGTTTCATAAATTCCAAACCCCTATCTTTTGTCTTCGTGGTACAAATAGAGACATTTGCATCCGTATTCAAACTATAATCTCCACCCATTCCATGAGGTTGTGTTGCTGAGCAATTGCCATCAACGTTAAAAGAAAGATGTTCAGTAAAAATGTTCTTTCTTTGCGACAATAACACGGAATCTTGACCCTTTTTTTTTTCTCTCTCCCGTGAAAGTGACTCTGCTCCGTCCACAAGGCCAGTGTCCCACACACAGGGTTCTGACGACAACCTGCTGCGCAATGATTCTGTCAGCTGCTTGCGAGAGCCATCACCACAGACGTTATTGATCGAAGCAGCATCTCCAAAGCGAGCAAAGGAATTGTGCGTGGAACCCCCTTCGTTTCCCTGGGCGCATCGCAGCAAACAATTAGGGTGCTCCATACCAGAATACTGGCGCCCCTTTGTCGGGTGCAAGTCTGAAGAACGGCGTTCACCTTGGCGACGACAGTTCAAAGCAGTGTCTGCAATGTGCTGCTCATACGCGTACTTTTCCTTCATGAGCAGTTTAATAAGTCTTTGAACATCGCCCGAGTTCAATAAATTATCCTCCATTACTATTATTATTATTATTATCTTTTTTTTTCTTTTCTTAAACAAGAGAACTAGAAAAAACAAAATACAATAAAATAAAATTGTTTTTTATTTAACAAGCAAATCTTGAAAATTTTATTCTGCCTTTGTTTATGTCCAAAATTTATTTAATAGATATATACATGTATATGTATTATATTTGTTGTAATGTAACCAAAAAGACTATTTATAAAATCATATGTGCGCGTTGCCCATAAAGCAAAACAAGTATAAAACTAATAACACATTCATTTCTAAATAATTTGAAACTCATAAAATAGTAACAAACACACAGTCAACACAAACATATATATATCTATATATGTTTATATATATATATATATGTACGCATCATAATAATAATTGACATTTACTCATTTAACTCATCATTTACATCAACAGACACCGCATCCTTGCTGTCTGCCGCTGGTAATGTAGGATCCAAAAGCCACCAATCGTCAATGTTGCTCATCTTAAAAACACTGGGAAACCTATCAACACCAATATGCGGCAGCAATTCCTCCTCTTTTTTCCTCCTATAATCACGTTTTAATTTACGTATGCTTTCATTTAATGCAGCAACCCTACGCACAGGACTAATGTACGTGTCAGCGTTCAGCAAACCATTCTTTTCCTTGTTCAGCTCTACATAACTCTTTTGAGCCTCTTTAGCATCGCCAATGCACCCTGTTAAATTCCTGCAGAACGTTGATGAGTTCCACCCACGGCACAAATCTTGTTTTGTTTCAGAAAATTCCTCAGCAATAACAACTGCAAGGAAGTGGGGCCGCGACGGGATACTAGGAAAAAAAATCTGCTGAGAGTTTTTCCTCGCCCTCAAGACCCTCTCCATCCAAAGTGGGCTCCGAAAGGAGTTCCGAAGATGACTTGTCCCGCGAATGTGAGAAGGAAAACAGTCGCCCGTCAAATCAACTCCTTCGTATCTTTTCAGGGTGTGCATGTTTGGACGCTCTGGAAACTTGTGCTCTTCATCCAGCACAGAGGCATTCCACCGGGGCCTTTCATTTGGGCGGACTGGCCTGCGGAAGCGCACCACTTCGCAACGGCGAATCACGCGGGGATCGTCACTCGACAGTGGCCCAAAAACACGCTCGTTTGGGCTGTAAGATGTGCCGCCACGCATGACAGCAGAAAGTTGTGCAGTTTTGGTCATATTAATCGGCTTCAAAGCTATCAACTGGTACATGACAAATACAATTAACATGAAAAGAAAAGAAAAGAAAAAAAACAACAACAACAATGCACAAGATAACAATAGTAATAATAACACAGCTGAATGTTCTTTGTATATATATTTTTTGAGGGGGGTCACATATCAAGTTACTTCACTGCTAATAATAATGACTAATGTTCACTGTTACCAAATTCGTCTAAAAAAAATAAATTTATGGCCAGATCATGGCAAAATATGTCTTCGTCCCCGAATTTAAGTGACACCCCGTCCAACTGAGAATCCTTGAGAGACAAGTATTCGTATGTACTACAAAAAGCCGTATTAATCCAAAAACGAAAAAGCTTTTCATCAGCCAGTTTTTTGCGTTGATAAAAAGAAAAACGCAAATCACCCTGTAACGACGGTTCCTCATCAAAAAGGAAAAAAAAACCCTTTGGATCTTTTTTAGGACCACATGGAAAAACGCTACGAGAATCAATTTTCTTAATACCATTCTCATCCACAATAAAGTATATATCCACCTGTGAATATGGTTTAATTGCGGAATCAATGTTGATCTGGTAAAGTCGCAAAGGACGAAGAGGTGGAGCTTTTCCCCCAAACTCCCGCAAGATTCGATCAAAGTAACACACATAGCGACGTTGTGAAGGTATTGTTACACCACTGCAGTCATGCGCCCGCATACATCCAAATACACGTAATGCCTCCGCCGCATCGGGAAAACAAACTGGGTCAAAAAAACGCAGTAAACATGACACCATAACGCCCGTCCGACCTTTGCCAGCCTTGCAATGTACGGCAACCACATTCTTTGCATCCTCATCCAAAAATGCGGCGGCGTCATTGGCAAAATCAAGCATAAGAGTAATGGGACATGGCGGGTTGTGATCCTCAAACGTAAAGCGCTTGTAGTTGCCACCAAAGCGCCAAGCTGAATCATACTCAGGACGCTCAGCGCAAAGATTATAGATGCGATAATGCCCGCCGTGTTTAACCTCAAAAAAATGCTCTACCTCATCAATAGGGTTGCGGTAGCATTTTCCCGCACCCCATGCTGGAAAGCCCATTGCAATCACGCGCGGAGTTATGTACGTCAAGTCAAGATCAAAGCCATCCTTTTGATATCTTCGCTTTGACTGGCTTACCAATGCGCGCATAAAAGCCAATCCAGAATGCCGGTTCATCAGCCGCGTGAAGTTGCTAAAAATGTCTGATTGCATATATGTCGGCTTTTTCATACCAGACCCGCACGAAATGGGCGGCCGCCCCACATCGTTAAACTCCGCCATTAATTCATCATTGTTATATTCCTTCAAAAATGACAACAAAACAGCACGATTACTATCTTCCAAAGATTCTTGAAAATTTTGGGACTTACATCTCACAGCAGTTTTCGCCTGTTCATTTGTAATTGTTGGCTCCTTGGTTATCTCAGTGTTTTCCTGCGACGACAATAGGACAAACAACAGGTCACTAGCATCTCGGGTGTTTGTTTCATCACTGTTTTTATCATAATCAGACAAAATTTCACTCAAAAGTGTACCTTTTACCTTTTTTAGATCAGATTCCCCAAAAGACGATAAATCCTCACTTTTTTTTTTTATTACTCTCTCTGAACCACCAGAGCACTTTTCCTCAGAAAAAAACAAACAAAGTTCATCGCAATCATTATTGTTACATACAGAACAGAGCCCAGTACTCTCCCTAAAAACTATGTTATTATCCGTATTAAAATCGACCTCTGCTCTTGACGCTACTGCCTGACTTTTATTCATGTGTCTTTATCTATTGACTTATTTACACAAAAAAAAAAAAAAAAAGGTATAATTTCCCTGCATTTTGCCCTAAAAATATATATATATATATCTCCACATCCAGCCTTTTTCCCCAAACAACTAACGCTAAAATATAAATACATGTATATATATTATATATACATACATGTAATATTAACCAACCTCCCTATTCTCGTGAAAAAATGTTTCTACCGGCATTTCGCAAAGTAAAAAGTGCTTTTATGGAAAGTTCCCGCGTACGCGCACCAACAACACGCTCGATATACTCGCCGTTCATAAACAACAACACTGTGGGGTATGTTAACACGCAGTACTCAGAAACTAATCTTGGTGCTTGCGGGCCGGGGACAAGCGCCAACTTTGTTTCACTGGGATTTCCCATGTTCATGGCGTTGATCGAAGAAATAAAACTGCGGGTAAGCGGATCCTTCACAATATCTGTGCTCAAACCAACTCCACCACTGCAGGAGAAACTACCAGAATGAAGTATAGCTAACACACAACGTGTCTTGTGAAACATTAAAAAATCCATAAATACCTTCTCATTTGGCAGCTCAGCAATCTCGTAACCAGAAGCGGGAGGTCGTGAAATTTTGCTTATTTTTGTAATAAACAAAAAAGGCCTTGTTGTATTCAAAACCCCCCAAATTTACCCCCCCCCCAAAAAAAAAAAAAAAAAAAACTTCTACCTCAATAACTAACGTATATTAAACAAAAACAGTAGAACACACATATACGTCTTTATCACAACAAACAGTTAATAAATTAAAAAATCTAACAAAAAAAAAAAAAAACACGCACATTTTAATTACTACAAAACGTTACAGACGCCGACACTTACTTAACCGTCACATCACATTAAACTCACCCCTTACATTTATGTTTTCCATCCAGCATTCTTCTCGTACTCGGCACGCAACCGCTTCTCCTCCTCAACAGAAGGAGGAGGAAAAACAAACATGATAATCGCTACAACGATAGGAACAAGTACAAGTTGGATCTTCAACAATTTTTTAACTTCTGACTTTGCCCGTGCTTTAAAACTTTTGTCCTCAATAGGGGAAGTGTGACTCTCAAAAGCGCGCCAAAAAACCCGCGAAAGACGAAACATCAAAAAAAAAAATTTACAACAGAACGTTAAAATAAAAAAAAAACCTAAAAAAATAAAAAAAATAAAAAAAAAAAAAGGGCAATAGCAATAAGACAACTTTATCCTTTTAAAGCAAACAAACAAAAAAACAAATAAATAAATAAAAGAAAATTGACAAAAGCATGTGACTGGTAATTGTTCCTCAAAACACCGCCTTCTTGCCATTCTGATACATCCCACAAACAGGGACAAGCAAGCCTACTTCTTGGACTTCTTCGCAGCCGTAGTTGCTGCACCACCCTTCGCCTTGCGCTCCGCAGCACGCGCCACACGCTCCTTGCGAAGACGCTCCTCGCGGCGGATACGGTCCTTCTTAAGTGGGCCAAACCATTGGTTCTTTTCCTTCTTTGTTTGGAAGCGACCGTGGCCAATCTTGGAGCTGGTGTCGATAAACTTCAGTGTAATCTTCTCCGTGAGCTTGCGCGACGTCTGAGGTGCCATGGGACGACGCAAAGTGATCACGCGGCGGCGAGGGCCCGCAACGGAACCCTTCAGCATGATGTAATCGTTACGAACTGTGCCATACCCAACAAAGCCACCCATCGGGGTGATGGTTTTCGCCGTAAGATCATAGGTTGTCGTAGCCTGGTTGGGCTCCATCGACACGGCACGACCCAACTGATAGATCTTTTTGTTAAGATGCGTGCGGTGGTGGTAGCCATGCTGACCAGCGCGCGCAACGGTGTACATCACTCGGGACGGGTGCCACGCGCCGATGCACGCCACCTTGCGCAGACCGCGATGAGTCTTGCGCGGCAGGCAGGCCACTCCCCAGCGCTTCACCACGCCGGTAAAGCCGTGCCCCTTGGTCACAGCACACACGTCGCAGGCCTCAGATTGCTGAAACACGGAGTCAATGCGGATCTCCTTCTCGAGAAGAGACTTAGCCAGCGCGATCTTCTCCGCAATGCTGCCGCCGTTGATCTGGATCTCGCATACATGGGCCTTCTTCACGCCGACACGGTTGTTGCGTAGCTTCCGCAGTTGTGTGTGGGCAACAACACGAATGATGTCAGCCCTCCTGGCAAATGCCTTCAGTGTGCGCTCCTCGGCAAGACGGCCTTCACGCGTGCGAGCAAACTGTTTGCGCTTCGTAAATGCAAGCTGTGCAGACTGCTTCCAGTTCTTGTAGAAGCGGCGACGGAACTCCACGCTGGTGTGATGTGCCCAGACGGTGCCAATGGTTTTGTGCCCAACGGGTGTTTGGCGGTAGCCGACAATGCCGACAACTGCCATTGGCGGTGCCTCCAAAATCGTCACCGGCTCCACAACCTCCTTTTTATTCACCTTAGAGCCAGGGCGATCAACATCACGCACAATGTGTGTCATGCCCGCCTTAAAAACCATAAAGCTGGTGAGGTGCGGCTTCTGCGATGGGTCATCCTTTGGAAAGGAGCGAGCACGGCCGCGAATCTGGCGGCTACGCTTGCGGGGCAGAAAGCCAAGATTCCCATGGCGTGGGTGCTCAAATTTGCAGTGGGACATGAGGGTGTGCTTGTTTTTATTGAGAAGTTACCTTTCAAAACATCAAAAAAATGTTGATACAACATGGTGACGTCATTTCTAACGTCAGTGCGCAAAACCAACTGAAAAAAGCCTCCATACACACACACACACACACAAAAAAAAAAAAAGGGCAATAGCAATAAGACAACTTTATCCTTTTAAAGCAAACAAACAAAAAAACAAATAAATAAA
>JAWVMR010000263.1:0-24874 GCA_036321205.1 Trypanosoma caninum | reverse complement strand
TTTTTTTTTTTTTTTTTTTCAATAATTAGTTGCTTTTTTTTGTTTTGTTTTATTTTAAGGTTTTTAAAGTTTAAATTTTTTTTTTTTTTTTGCTTTTTAGCGTTTTATGCATTATTATTTTGGGTTCATTTATTTTGTTTACGTGTGATGATATATATATATATATATATATATAATCAGTGAGTATAAGTAATATTATGGATGTTTGTGCATGTGCTGTTGTAATTGAAAAAAAAATATTACATACACATATATATATATATATATATATATATAGTTATTTATTTATATTTATATAAATACGTGGTGATTACCTTTTTATTTTATTTATTTATATATATATATTTTTTTTTGCAACATACAATATTAATATTATTGTTATTGTTATTGTTTTTTTCTTTGCCAGGTGACGTCTTATTAATTAATGCATAATGAAAGTGTTGAGGATTTGTTAGTTCGATGTATAATTTTTTTTTTTTTTTGTATTTTATTTATTACTTTTTGTCTTGCATCCGGTTTTTTAAAAGTTGGACGAACAAGAACAATAAAAGAAAAGGGGAAAAATAACTAATTAATAGAGTAAAAAAAAAAAAAAAAAAGAAAGAAACAAAAAACAAAAACCAGCACATATATATATATATATATATATATATATATATATACTTCCGAAATGTTGTTGTTTTACAACGCTGAGCAGGTTGTGCAGGTTGTAAATAACGGGGAGCGATATCTTGCTGGTCCGGAGGCCAGTAATCGCATTGCAATAATTTTGCGTGGCTCTCTTCTTGTTGACACAACAAGTGGGAACATTGTGTCTGTTGGCACAACTGACGAAGTTGCGGCGTTTGTGGCTGCGAACAACTGTCAAGTGACTGAGACGATATCATGTGAGGGGAAAGTTCTTCTTCCGGGCTTCATCGATGGTCACACGCACCCTGTCTGGGACGGCGACCGCTCGCACGAGTTCACGCTGAAACTAAGTGGCGCAAGCTACATGGAGGTGCAGCGGGCCGGCGGTGGAATCGGCTTCACCACCCGCTGCACCCGCGCCGCGAGCGAAGACGTGCTGTTGGGGCAACTCCGGCTGCGCCTGCGCCGCATGTTGTCATTTGGCACGACGACGCTGGAGGGGAAGAGCGGGTACGGGCTTGAGAGAGACACCGAGCTGAAAATGCTGCGTGTGTTGAGGCGGGCCAACGAGGAGGGACCGCTGACGATTGTGAGCACATTTTGCGGGGCCCACGCGGTGCCGGAGGGGGCGACGGCGGAGGAGGCCGTGCGCGATGTCGTTGAGGTGCAGCTGCCCGCCGTGATGCGGGAGCGCGATGAGGGGAAAAACGATGTGAGGAACATTGATGTTTTTTGCGAACTTGGGGTTTTTGACAATGACCAGTCGCGGCGTGTGCTACTGGCTGGAAAGAACGAGGGGCTGACAATTAATTTTCACGGCGACGAGTTGTCGTATGTTGCCTCCGGTGAGCTTGCTGGCGAGCTGGAGGCGCATGCCGTTTCGCATCTTGAACATGTTAGCGATGAGGGCATTGCATGTATGCGCAGGAAGCCAACGTTTGCTGTTTTGTTGCCGATGACTGCGTACGTACTGCGAATTGCACCACCTCCCGCACGGAAATTAATTGGGGGTCACGTTCCTGTAGCACTCGGCAGCGACTTTTGTCCTAACGCACACTCATTGTCTATGCCACACACAATGAATGTTGCATGTGTCTTAATGCACATGTCAGTTGAGGAGGCTCTTGTTGCCGCAACAATCAACGCGGCAGGGAGCTTGAGGCTGAGTGATTGTTGTGGCAGTCTTGAGGTTGGCAAGTGGGCGGATGTTGTTTTGCTGAACGCGCCGCGATGGGAGCATGTCGTGTATCAGATGGTTGATCCGCCAATAGAGGCCGTATACAAGAGAGGTAAGTTGGTGTACAGCCAGAGAGAAGCTTAACAAAACAACAAAAGATCTTTTTTTTTTTTTTATTATTATATGGCATGTACTTATGTATGATGAGGTGAGGAGGAAAGGGGGGAGAGGGAGAGGGGGTAATGAGTGTTGAAAATATAGACGAAAAAAATATATGAATGAGGCCTAATTTTATACGACTAAGATGGTGGATAATGCAAACGGAGCACGAAACAAACAAATAAAGAAAGAAACGACAATAACAACAAAAAAGCAAATAAACAAATTTTTAAAAGAAAACAAACTGAAAAGAGATGGACAATACTAACTAGAGTTGTGTATTCATGCAATGTATACATAGATTCATTTTTTATATTTCTTCTGGGCGGGATGAATTGGCGTATTTATTTTTGTTTATTATCTTTGTTGCTTGAGACGTTTCTTACATGGCTTTGTTTTACACAAAGACACGCAAATTTTATCTACCTATCTATTTATTTGCATTTATTTATTTATACATGTGTATACATCTGTATATATTTGCAAATTCTTATTTGTTCATTTTAAGTTTTGGTATAATTTACTGTATATATACGCATATATTTACTTTTGTTAAATTGTTTTGTTGCTTCTTGTGTTTTCCTATATGGTTAAATGAATTAGAAATTAATAATAATATAAAATATTTGATATAGTTGTGGCTTTGCTTGCACACCAAAAACCGTTAGCTTATATATATATATAGAGAGAGAGAGAGAGAGAGAGGGAGGGAGGGATAGAAAAATGTATGATCCTGCTCTTTATTTTTTTTTTCGACGCAGCGGTTTTTTGACTTTTCCGTTGCGATGCACCAGAAGGAGTGTAGTTTCATGTGGAATTTTTTGTAATGGTGTTGGACATGCGTCATCAGCGGTGGTCACAACACACTGGCACTGTGATGTGGCTCTCTGTGAGAGCAAGCGCCTGTTGTTTGAAAACAAAAAGACATTTGCGTTCGCTTTCACAACAAAATTGCACCCTGACGACATGAGTGTGGTAAGACGCAACGAGGAGCTTTTTTCCCTTTGGGCCGACGGCGAGGAGTTGCCGGGAGTCGCAGAGTTGGATCGCGTGTTGCCCTCCGCGCGGCAGCTGCGTGACGAGATCCCGTCAGCCGCCGCTGTGGAGGAGGCGATGCGGCGCGGGGCCGATGACGTCATGTGGGCAGAGGGGACAGCTGAGGACGACGGGGACGTGTGATGTTAAATGAAATGTCTACCTATATATGGTTATATATACCTGTAGTTGTGGAAATTAAAAAAAAAAAAAGTGTAGTGAGAGGAAGTGAGTTTTTGTAAGTTTGCGGGAGTATTGAAAGTTTTATTATTATTATTACTATTATTATTTTTTTTTTTTTGTGCACATTGTATATTACTTTGCTATGATATAGTTAGGAGTTTTTGCACTTTAGATATATTTTTTTATGGTTTTTGTTTATATATATATATATATATATATTATTATTATTATTATTATTATTATTATATGTATATATATATATTTTTTTTGGCCACATTTTTTTTTTTAATGGATTGTCTGCGTTTATAGAAGTAAAAGGCTTTTAGTTTTTATTTTTTTTTAAATAACTAAATAAAAAGCAAACAAAAAACAAAAATACAAACAAACAAGCAAATAAACAAACAAACAAAAAAAAAAAAAAAAAAACACTTGTGCTATTGTTAGTTGACTGTTTTTTTTAAATGTTTGTTGCGTCTAGGCGCGAGCTACGAAACGCTGTGCTTACGTGTTTTGACTCATTTAAAGGTACACTTACTGCATCTGATGCTTGTCTAGCCATTGAGCGTGCTTTTTGCAACATAAGGAAGGATGTTTTTGCGCGGACGCACTTTGAGCACTGTCCGATGTCTGACGGCGGTGCGGGGCTTTTGGAGAGTTTGTTATTCCCATATCACACATCGTTGTCTTCTTTTTATAAACTGACTCGCGTGGAGGTGCCTGCTGGTACTACGGTTAACGCCGCAAAACTAGCCTCACCGTTTTTTTTTGGTCCGCTAGGTGAGCCATTGAATTACGTCGGCAACAACGCGCTTCCCTACTTTGCCTGCGACGTTGCCAAGTGCGTTGTTGTAGTTGAGATGGCGGTGGTCTCGGGCCTGCCACTTGTGCCCGAGGCCCTGCGCAACCCACTGCACACCACAAGCTACGGTGTTGGCCAGCTGATTAGGTACGCTGTAGAGTACGTGGCAAAAGAGCACAGTCGTCTGAAGGGCCCTCACGCCGACTGCGGTGTGACGGTGTTTCTCGGAATTGGCGGCAGCGCAACAAATGATGGCGGGCTGGGCGCTCTGCAGGCGTTGGGGCTTGAGCTGCTTGTGGCGAACAATGGCAAAACGCACGGGGAGAGTGCGGATGCGTTGCCACTTGCCACGTTTTTTACTGGTGGTGACTTGGAGCGTCTTGTGGGGGTGCGTCTCTTGCCGGAGTTTCGTCAGATGTTTTTTTCTCAAGCGGGTGGTTCGACGAAGCTGCCGTACTGTAAAGAGATCCGCATAATCGGTGACGTCGAAAGCCCGCTTATTGGACCGCATGGGGCCACATATGTGTTTGGTCCGCAGAAGTGCAGCTCATTGTGGGATGCTGCTCAGCGTGAGCGGGTGCTGTCGCGGCTGGAGCGCGGCATGTCGCACGCTGCCTCGGTAATTGTGCAGAGTGGTCTTTTTGATGAGTATGCGAATAGTGGTGATAAGATGAACGTAAACGACTCTTTTTTTGCTTTATGTAGTTCTTCTGGGGGCGGTGGGGCCGGTGGAATGGCCGGTTTTTTTACCTACATGCTGAAGGCGTTGTGGATGCCGGGCGCTGATGTTGTTGCGGAGCTGCTGGGGTTGCCGGAGAAGCTGCAACGCTGCGATTACGTTATCACCGGCGAGGGTTCCTTTGATGAGCAGACATTACGCTGCAACAAGACAGTTGGCAGAGTGCTACAGATGGTCGTGATGGAGAATCTGCGACGCTGCGGCGTGGACAGTAGGCTCATTGGGGATGTTATTATTGTCAGTGGCAGGACGTCGTATACTGACTCTGAAGAGGTACGTAGTTTACTGCGTGATTGCATGCTGCAAAAGGTGCACTGCGATGTGAATGTTCTTGTTACTGCCATTCCTCAAATCCATCTGCTGCCTCTTACGCCGCAGCATTTTTCCGTGGAAGAGGCGATGGTTAACGCAGGCACATGTGTCTATGAGCGGATGCGACGCTTTCTCGCCGTGGAGGAAACCAACGCAACTGATGAGGCCTTTTCAAAGTATAAAACGGAGTAGCGATTACAGAGTAACGCGTTTTGAGTCTTTAGGCGTTACAATGGTTGAGTGGATGTGGTTTTATTTTTGTTTTTATCTTTTTATTTATTCAGTTATTTATTTTTGCGTGTCTATGTCTGCATATATATAGATAAATATATATTTATATATATGGTTTTTACGTTAAAATATACGTTGGAATAGATTTACGGCTTCTGTTTTATCGTTTTAAAAGCATTGTACATGAGACTATTTTTATTAAAAACCGATAGAAAAAAAAAGAAAATGACAAACAACAACAACAATTTTTTTTTAAAAACCAAAACAAAAAACCAAAAAAAAAAAAAAATAGGTTAATAAATGTTTATAAAATTATATATATATATATATATATATATATATATATATATATTTACAATAAGGAAGTGACAGGCAGTAGTTTTTGATTGTTATTTTTTTTTGATTGATTGGTTGTGAGTAATATTGAGTTTATGTTTATTAGATTTTTAAATAAACTTACTTTTGGTGATGTGGAACTAAATAATTATGAACTGATTTTAATTATCGGTTATTATTATTATTATTACATGTATGTATGTATGTATGTATGCATGTTTTAAAAGACGCCATATTATAAAATAAAAGGAAAAAAATATTAAAAAAAAAAAAAAAAAAAAAAAAAAAAAAAAAAAAAAAAAAAAAAAAAAAAAAAAAAAAAAAAAAAAAAAAAACTGCAGAAAAAAAAAAAAACATACAAACAAAGGAAAAAAACAGAAAAATATAAAGGAATGAATTATTGCGTGTGATGTTTATTGTTTCTTTTACAGTTCGTAACTTGCGTTTTTCTTCACAGTTACCGCAATCTTTTTTTTTACGACGCGTTTCTGTACGACCATCATCTCCATCTTTATATTCTGTTCACTCAACAGAGATGCGTGCTTGCGATGTGGTTAGATATTACAGCAACGGACTCGCTGGTGATTATTCCTCTTTTTTTTTTGCGCATGTTAATAAAACTAAAAGTACTGATAAGTCTTTTTTTTTACGCCACAGGGCCACTTGCAAAACACACGGCAGTAGTTTTATTAATTGTAGGAGTTTTTTTAGTTTTTTATTGTCAAAATCACGCAGTAATTATGATTCTGCATCATCTGGTAGCAAATGTGGGAGGCATACCGAAGTGTTTTTGACCCCCGCGACTTTACTTCCGCGACTTGAAATAATTTTTCCACCGGCCACAGACGCTGCGGAATCAACGTCACCGAGAAGACGACGACACAGACGAATAAAGAACAGCAGTGAGGTGGATGAAAGTTTATTTTTATTCTCACAGTCATCATCGTCATCATCATCAGTGCCACTTGTGTCTCCTGACGGGCTGCGCGCGTGTTGCCGGCCGGTGCCGTGGGAAAATATTGTTCTTCGTCGTGTTTCTTCGGGCACAGCACACGCCCCGAACTCACGTCGCGAGCAGAGGAGATCGACTGTTGTACTAACATCAGCTGCCGTGTATGACGTCATGGTTCCACCGCAGTTTGTTTTGTTTGGGTCAAACTCATCAACTGCTGCGGATGTTATGTTTCTTGACACAAGTGTGTTCAATGACAGCTGGAATACTGATTTTAATGATTATGGTAATAATAATAATAATAATAATAATAATACTGATAGAGATGGTAAGACGTTTGTAAAGAAAGATTGGAGTCGTTTTTCACATGGGCGTTTTGTGTGGCTTCAGCGTGTTGCTGTTTTGCATCACATTCCAGGGTTACCTGATCCATCAGCGCCATTATTGACATTGCGTAGTTACACTTATCACATACAACGTTATGCAGTGAATGATAGTAAGCGTACATTACACTGCATGACGTCACACGGGCTAAACAACCGCGAAAAAACGAAAAAACGAGATTTTTATGAATTTTCTCAGAATCTTACGGATGATAACACACAGACTGCGGCAAATATCTCTTGTAGGCTTAATGATGCGGTTGGTGTGTGGATTATTCATCCATGTTTTGAGAGTATTTTTTTTGCAGTGCGGTATAAAGCAGGTGCTGATAATTACGAGTGGGTTTGTCGCCCACAGCATGTGCTTTGGCTGGACAGTTCTTGCTTTAATAATAATAATAATAATATTGTAAATGAGAAAGAAAGTCAAAAGAGAAAAAATGGGATATCTGCTACAGGAGACACTCAGGAGCCAGTTACAAGTGAAAGAAATGGTAATATAGTAGAATTATCTTTTTCGTGGGCAAGGGAACCATTGTTAAAGGCGATGTCTATTGTTTTATCCTCACAGTCATTAGACTGTTGTAATTGTGGAGTTACACAACAAAAATACAAAAAGAAACAATGTAAAAATAGAAATGGTAATAATTGTAATAATCACAGTATTTATCCTCATTATTATTGTCAAAATCATAAATATTGTTTTTATAGGTTTTCTACAGTTATGTATTATTATTCTTGTGGTGTGGCTTTAAATGAAAAAGAGAAGAAGAGGTTTATAGCGCAACTGCTGGGCGTTGGTGAAGTCAATTCGCATGTTTGTGGGGAATCACATTTTCCTTTTTCAGTTTGTGATGTAAGTAACAGTAGTAATAATGATAGTGGGATGACTCAAAGTTTATTTTTAACTAATAAAAAACAAAAACAACAAAGACAAAAAACATATTTCAGAGAAATAAATAGTAAAACAAAGAGTAATGAAATTTTTACTGAGGAATATTGTGGTGAATGTGTCTTGCAGATGGCAAATGTCTGGGCTCCACTACCGCGATCATCACGTTTACTGCGAGGACGAAATGTTGTGGCGAACGCAGAGTTTCTTGCAGAGGAATTGAAATATGGAATGATACGTCTTTTTTTCTAATCTTTTTGTGTGTGAGAGATAAATATTTTTTGTTTAACAGCAACATTAAAAAAGAATTAAAAAAAAAAAAAAAAAAGAAAAAAAACATGATGTCTTGGCGTTGGTGATAATTGAATTAATAACTGCGGGTGGCAAAGTTAGCAACTGGCAGAATAAACATTGTTCTATTACCTATTAACGGTAGTTTATTTGTTTATCATTTGTAGGTATATATATATATATATATATATATATATTGCTCGTGGATTTGATACAATAAAGACAGATAGAGTTAGACAGAGAAAGAAAATAATAAAAAAAGTGTGTGTTTCTTACTCGTTTTATTTTTTATCTTTATTGTTTTGCATTACATTGAAATTCTGTTTGTTATTGTATAAAAGTAAACGTATTCTTGCGTTACGACTTTTGTTATTACAGCTTTTTATTATATACACTATATATATATATATATATATTTGTGTTTATATTGTAAACAAAGAGTAAAAACAATTTTAACAGTAGGAAGAATAAGAATAAAAAAAAAAAAAAAATAGTAGCTATAATAATAAAGACAGGAAGAGTATTTTAGGTTGTGGTTAAGCGGAGGAAGAAATAAAAAAAAAAAAAAAACAAAAAGAGGGAGAGAGAAAAAGTGAAAGAAAGAAATTAGACAAATGGTGAACAAGTCGAATCGAGTGCTGCGCAAAACTGCCCCCAAGGCGACTGCAGCGGCTAGCGTTGCAGTAAATCAACAAAATAACACCAAGAAACACGGTGCTTTAAATAATGTCACTAGTAGTATTAGCCGCATCAGTAGTAGTGATAAGAATAACAATAATAATAATTGTAGTAATGTTGGTGGTATTTGCGGTAGTAAACAGTCACAGCGTGAACGCATGGCAAAGAAAGGGAAATTACAACTAGTAACAAAAAAGCAACAAAACACCAAGAAACAAAAAAATGTTGTTGCAAGCATTTTGTCTTTGCCATCAGAGGCCAACTGTGACGCGACGGGGGCGTTGGGGCGCGTCGTTTGCGGGGGTGCCGTTAGTCCCGCTGGCCACCGCCACCGCCAGCGGAGCAAAAGTCGCCGCGTCGCCGAAAGACTTGTGGCCCGCAAGGTGCGGAGGGGGGCGGGCGGCGGGGAGGACGAGCGGCGGGCCCGCAAAACTGCGGCGGGGGCGCAAATGGAGGCCGCAAAGGCGGAACTGGCGCTCTTCGACCAGGTGGCGCGGCTTCCATCGTTTGTGACGAACCCGTTTGATGTCATCGAGGGGCATCTCAACGAGGCGATGGAGTTTCTTCAGCCGCAGACTCCCGACGTTGGACGACAGTCGCGAAATGAGGAATGTTGTGATATTCCGCATAAAGTTTGAGAAGTTAATATAATGGTTAAAAGTAATATTGCATAATCACAGGCACAAACACATATACATGTAGTGGGGGAAGGGAAGTCTGTGGCGATGATGATGGTGATTGGAAGGGAAAGGAATGGAGAGATAAAGAGAGGTCTTTCTTTTTGTCGTTGTTGTTGTTTTACGTTTGTTAACGAGGGGAAAAAGAGCGGAAGATTAAAAAAAAAAAAAAAAGAAGGATGAGGACAGAGTTTACAACAAAAACAACAGCTGTGGTATTATTAGTGTATTGTGTTGTTTGCGGGTCGAGAGGGAAGGTGGAGTGGGGTGGGGAAAAAACAACTGAAATGAAATCCGTTTTTTTTTTTTTAATGCCTCAAAAAACAAAAACAAAAACAAAAAAACAAAAAAAAAATGAAAACAAAGAAAAATTTATTATTATTATCATTATTATTTTTACTATATTCCTGTTTGTATACATGTGCGTATATTAGATTTACTAGATCTGGCATTTTAATAGGAAGCAAAGAAGTGTGTGTGTGTGTGTGTGGTTAAATACGATATCTATCTGTAGATATATATGTCCTCGTCGACACCACTTGCTGATGGTAGCAATTATGTTGCTTGCAACAATCTGGGTGAAAATAATTTTGAGGATTTTAGTATGCAGCGGAGTATTTTTACGATTATTCGGCGAGCATTAGCGGCAACTGATTTATTGGCTACTTTTTTAGCGTCATCTGACGAAGAAGAAGAAAACGATACAGGAACAATAAACAATAGCAAAACAAACAATGAAAAAGGTTTTAGCAACCAACATAAGCTTAATGAGACAAGCACATTGCTTTATTTGCAAAAAATATTGTCTGCGATTGTTTTAATTGCAGAATCACAACGGATAGATCTTGAGCATGTTGTTCGCCATCGTCTTAATTCACTTGCTTTTGAAAAACAAATGTTAAATGGTAGTTTTTCTGATTATTCCGAGTTTTTTTTATTTTTGAAAGGCCATACTGGTTATTGTGATAATAATCCTGAAAATATTTCCTCACACTATGACGAAAAAAGTGAGGGTAATAACAGCAATAAGACTAATAGTAATAAAAACAGTAATGATTTTGATTATATACCGAAATCTTTAGGAGTTAATGATGTCAAAAGCAAAATAATGGATCAGGGTATTAATGTTGTTCCTCAATGTGCTACAGATGATGTTATGTCTTATAACAAAACTGGTAATGTTGAAAATATAAAAAATGACGCAATTTCTTCTAGTGATCATTTAGATGAGAACCATTACAATGATGGTGACATGAATAGCAAAACATTTTTTCAGAGTAGGCAAGAAAGAGAAGTAAAGAAAAACGAAGAAAATGTGGTTTCATCTTTTACTTCCAAGGCGTTATTTTCTACATTATTACCATCACATATTCCTATTAAACAACAATACAAAAAAAAAAATGATTTTTTAGTTTGTAAAAATGATATGTCTTGTTCAACTCCGGGACTTCAACAAACGGAGTTAACTGACAAAAGTGGTGAATACGGAATGTGTTCTCAAAGTCATCAACAACAAATAAGTGATGAAGTTATTGCGATGACTGATGTTGTTTTTGGTGAGGTAAACAGCGAACAGGTGGTTAAGTCTTCACCAATGACATATACATCACATTTATGTGGGACATTTGACGGAGGAACATGTGATGAAAGAAAAGAAAAGGGTAAAAAAAAAAAAAAGAGGAAAGAAAAGAGAGATAATAATAATAATAATAATAATAATAATGATAAAAAAAATGGGTTTAAGGTTAAATATAATAAACCTGAGAGTTTAAAAAGTGACTCTTGTTCAGTGCATGTTGCAACAGTTTTAGATGATGAGGAAGGAGATGATGTGCGTAAAATTAAACACAAAAAAAGCAAAAAAGAACGAGACGCGGATTTTTTTTCTGCAACAATAAACATTAATGATAATGATGATGATGATGATGATGATGATGATTTGTGCACTGAGAAAACAACTACAGTTGATCAAGATAAGCAAAATATTGGGCATTTTTCAGCTAAAGAGGCTATCACATCATTACCAGTAGATCTATTACCAAATATTATTCTGGAAAAGAAGAAACATTTGCTGAATAGCAATGTTGAAAGTTGTAGTGATTTTATTTCTGTAAATGAAAATGAAAAGAAAGTTAAATTTAACAAATTTCACAAAGACTTATTATCATTTGAAGGTTTAACTTCAAATGATAATAAAAATATGAGTAGTTTGTCATTTTCAGGTGTTGTACCTGCAGTTGCTGCTGCTCCTACTGTTACAGTTAGTACATCAGATAATGAAATTACAACTTTTTTAATGCCATTACAATCATTATCAATATGTGATATTGAAATTAATAATATTAAAAAAAATGATGATAATTTAAGTTTATGTTTACCACGTAACTTTGATTCAAAACAAAATTATAAAAGAGACTCATCACCATTGCGTTTTTCTTTATCTATGGATGATGATAGTTATGTTAATGAAAAAAATTACATTGAAAGTAAAACTGATGTTGTTGTACCAGTTTTTTACACAGAGGATAATGTTTGTATAGACAATACAACTGTGGATGTTAATATTCCTTCTACTGACACTAAAAAAAATTGTGCTACAGAATCATTACATTCAAGTGTACAAAAATTTCAACATTTACAGCAAAAAAAAACAGAAAAAAAGAAAAAAAGTAAACAAAATTTAAACTTACACAAAATATCAAATTTTACTACTGAGGTATCATCTTTTTTATCAAATAATAAATTATCTTGTTCACTTGTTTGCAAAGATAAGCTTATAAATGTGCATAATAATAATAATAATAATAATAATAATGTGGATAGTGGTGATATGTCAACAACTGACAATTGTGATGATAAATTACAAGAAAGTTTTAATAAATTACATCAGAGTTGTGAAGAAAATAAAAGTAAAGGAGAAACGGAAAAAAATAATAAAAATGAAAATAAACAAAATGAGGAGTTTAAAAAAAAAAAAGATGTTGATGTATTGATAAGAACATCAATAAAAAGTAAAAGAAAAATTGATAAGGACAAGATAGTTTGTAAAAAAAAAGCCGCCTTAGTTGATTTAATAAAATTACCTACAAAAAACGACAGTGAAAAAGTTATAAACATTATAACATCGCATCCTATGATGAGTGAATTTTCTCTTAGTAATAAACATACAACTATGCCTACTCAATCTTGTAATAATTGTTGTGTTGTTTATAACAGTGATAATAGTGGTGATAATAGTAATAAAAGTGGTAATAATAATAATAATAATAATAATAATAATAATGCTGATAGAAATATACAAATATTAGAAAAAAATGAACATGATTGTGTAAATAGTAATAATGTTGTTAATAATTTGCAAATTGAATTTATGAGAATTTCTCAAGAGACGCAACAGATAAGTTCGTCAATTGGAAAAGTTAGTAGTTTTTCTGAAAACATGAATTATTTGACTTATATGCCGTATGGTTTGTGTCTTTTACAGAAGTTAATACACGAGCTGGAGGTTGAAAGAATAAAGAGATAAAAAGAAAGAGATTATATATATTATGTTCATATGTGTGTGTGTAAATATCAATTAGGATTAATATAGTAAAAGAAAAAATGAATATATATATATATAATAACTTTTTTTTTTTTTTTTTGTATTTGTATTTACATAATTATATATTTGTTGTTGTTGTTATTAGTTGGTAAAATTTTAATTATTATTATTATTATTATTATTATTATTTTTAATCTTTTAATTATTATATATATATATATAATATATATATATAATGCAACTTGAAAAAAGGAAGGAGCGAAGATAAAAAAACAAAACAAACAAACAAACACTACAAATAAATAATATAAATAAATGACCACCAGCACTGTGTCGGATATTTTACACACATTAGCTTTTGATGACATAAATGATCAAATAACAACAGAGGCATCATGTAAACAAAGTGTTTATTGCACTCATTTAAACCAAAGTGAAAAAGACGACAACAACAACAATAATAATAATAATAATAATAATAATAATAATACTAAATATTATTTTAATAATATAGAAAAGATATCATTTATGAGGAAAGCATCAAATTTACTTTTAGAGGCTGAAAAATTATTGTCTGATAATAGAAAAAGTTTACACACATTAGAACACACAGAACCTCCTGTTTGCCCTAAAAAATTTTTTATTAATAATACAAAAAATAGGAAGGATAAGTTATCTAATTTAATGAGTGATTTTTTAAATGAATCACAGGAGTTATTAACATTAAAAACAAAAAAGGAGATAAAGGAAAAAGAAGAAGAAAAATTAAATAAAATTTCTTCTTCTTGTTCTATTTTTACATCTTCTAGTTTACATGATTTAGATTATTTAAAAAGAATACGATTAAAAAATGAAGAAGAAAAAAATAATTTTAATAGACATTATAATGTAGAAAACTTTATGTTAAATAGTTCTACTTATTCTCAACCAAAGTTGTTTTCTTTTGAAGAGGACACAGTTGATGTTTCACAACATTTTCAAGATAAACAACATACAAAATATTTGAATAATTTAAACGTAAACGATGTTAGCAATTGTAATAATAGAAATAACATCATTAGTGATAATAATATTGATTCCAATAATAATAATAGTAATAATAATAATAATAATAATAGGTTTGGAATGAATACACATGTGAGTCCCACACACAAAATACCTAAAATGGTAACATTTTCTGAACCTGCGGCTATAACATCTGTGATTCATAACAGTTTATCATCACCAACAAATAAAACTAAACAAGAAATGTGTTCTTTTTATAATGATTTTTCTGAAGTGGCACAGGTTGATGATTGCGGTGGAGATGATGTTGATAAAATTTATGATGTACTTTATTGTTTAAAAAAAGCCTGTGGGTTATCTCTTAGACAATTTTGGAAAAATCACAACACATATGGTGATAATGTAAAAAAACAGATTACAAAATTACAAGATATGATGCCAAATTCATTTTTACAACGTCTTGATGTTTCTTGTGTTGTTTATAATGATACAGTAGAGACATTAGATGAGGCAATGCAGTTACTTTTGCAGGAGCGTAAGTGGATAACGAAACGTTGTACTATTTTGTACGATCGTTTGCAGCAATTATATCGTCACCGCAGTTTAATAGAAAATAAAATAAAAAATATTCATGGCGATTGTTCTTTTACGTAAAATTACTTTTGGTTATAGTAACATGACCATTTATGAAAGATGATAATTAATATACTAGTAACAGTACTACCACTACTATTATTTTTATTATTAGTTGTAATTATAATAGCAGTAATAATTTTATCCAAGACAGCGTAAAGCAAAGAAACAAACAACAAACAAACAAAAAAAAAAAAAAAAAAAAAAAAAGAGGCATTGTAAAATGGCGGCCTTATTAGTGGCAAAACAAAGTTGCATTTGTCTACAACAGGGATGGGTAATTAATTTTGAGCATTGTAATATATGTTTGTGAGGGGTCAAGCGATAGTGTGAATTTTATTTTTTACATTTACTTATAGTTATTATTATTAATAACTAATATTTCTTATTATTGCTTTTACTATTGTTATTTCTATTTTTAGACAGCTTTTTATTATCTATATATTATTTGTTGTTGGAATTTTTTTGTGTATGTAGAATGACATGTATATACTTTTTTTAAATGTGTTTACGAAAAATGCATATAAAAATGACTATATCTATTTTTTGATTGTAATAACCTTATTTATTTTTTTTTTTTAATTTATTATTACTGTTATTTTATTATTTTTTATTTACAAAAAAAAAAAAAAAAAAGAAAACGCTTATTTTATAGCCGCATAAATTATGACATTGCCGTGACATGTCAAACTGCAGTTTAGTCACTTCTCGTCTTGATCAAAAATGTCAAAAAAACAGCCGAAAGCATGCGGTGTCTTGCGTCGGACCCCAGCGCTCAACCGTGCATGCACCGATGCAACCGGCCGCTCTTAAAAAAAAAAAAGACCCGCAGAACAAAGCAGCCGCGGTATTTATTCGCCACGCAGGCGCCTTTGACTCGGTGAGTTGTTGATGCATCACGAGGGCAAGGCGGTGTCTGGGGGTGCACTCCGCACTGCGGCGATTGGTGGGTTCATGATTGTCAGGGGGGAACGGCAAGGCTGCGGCCCTAGAATGCATACATACCCCGCGTATGCATCGTTGACATGTGCGGTGCCCCGAGAATTTGTCCTGGGGCACCTGCTGTGTATCATAGCGACAAATTCTTTGAGTGTGCGCCTCAACAAAATGCCTGGGCTGGCCGCCGGGTTATTTGCCAACGACCTGACGATTCTGTACCGGCACCTCGAACGAGATCGCACCCAACCAGCGCTACAGCAGGGGACTGATTGCATTGCACGACGGCCTCAGATAAACTTCATTGAGGCATCTTTATTGAGAGGGCCCGGTATACTTTTGTTGGTGTGTCCAACAACAACAGCCTGATTTTGCTTATGAATGGATCAAAGCTATAAAAAAATACGATTTTAAAGTTATTGGGCTTCTTGCTCCAGCCGTGTGATGGGGTAGGCGCAACCAATGGTGTGGTGACTGCGGTGACGGGGCCTGCCGCAAGACCAGCTACACCCATGGACGGCGGGGTGGCATCGCCATTCCGGAGATCTGACTTCACAAGGACGGATGAAGCCGTCAAGGACCGCAACTGCGAGAGAAGGCGTGACACACCAGTGCGACAAGGAATGCAGCAGGGGATGGGAGACTACTCCAGCTGGATGCGGTGGCTTTGCTCGAATGGGGCTTGTCAAAAGAACTACTAATGGCGGTTTGCATGGCAGTTATCAGGTCGAAGGTCCGCTACGGGATTGCTGTGTGGTGGCAGCTGGCCTTCCCATCGGATAGGATGGCGCTGTAAGGAATGCAGGCGGGGACGACACACGCGATGGTGGGAATCACGTGTTCGGGAACAGTGTCGGATGCATCTAATAGGACAAGGCTGCAGGCCGATAGGCCATCCTGCCTTTTGCATGGCGCTGGAGTATTATTTGGAGTTGCTTGTCTTAAAAAGCAGGTTGCTGAAATGGGGGTAGGGAGAATGTTTGTGCGTGGCCACCGGGTGCACGTTGTTTGGACACAAGGTACTTCCTTGGCACACCGTGCGCACTTGAAGGGCGTGTCTGAAGCCAGCCTGGGCTCCACGGTTTTTTTGAGGTATAAGGCAACGTAGTTGCTTGCAAGGCACTCACGTAATCACTGTAACGACGACGCCGGACGTGCTGGGGGGATAGGATGATAGAAGGGTGGAGGCTGTCCCGTCGTACGGAGAGGTTTCCAGTGGCTGCGCTGCCAGAGGAGGTGTGCAGTGACGCAGGAGAGTCCACCATGCATCTGAGGGCGACCCACGGAAAACACACCCGGAAGGATAGGCACAACGGGCTGGGGCTCCAGTGCAAGGAGACACCTGCCCACTTATTGGAGTGCCTAGCACTGCAACGGTCGCGTTTCAGCTGTGATGTTGACAGGCCTAAAAAGGAGCGAAACGCACCTGAGCGACGGACTGGTGGTTTTCCTTCACATACGTTTCTGGCTTGCGAGTCTGATCAGGCCGGTGCCCGCGAGTGCTGGTAAGGAGGCACTCAAACCCATTTCCCTTCATGGGTTGAACCTGCTCCCTCTTCTGATAAGTGTGTTGATGAGTTTGTTCTGTTTTTTTTTTTTTTTTTTTTTTTTTTTTTTTTTTTTTTTTTTTTTTTTTTTTTTTTTTTTTTTTTTTTTTTTTTATGGCTCAGCGAATAGGAGTGTGTTTTTTTTTTGCAGCGGGTGGGGTGGACACGCTTTTTGTAGCAGGAGGACGGCGTAGGACTGCAAGTCAGGCGCCAGCACAGTACGGTGGTTCGTGGAGCAGAATAGGCCGCGAAGTACGCTGGAGTCCCCCGTGCGCGCGAGACCCTGACCAAGGCGGGAGACTGGGTAATGCCGAAGATAAGGCACATGCCTGGGAGTAGCAGCACGCCGCAGAATGTAACTAGAGTTGATATATATATTTATTTATTTTTCCTATCGTTGCTTTGCTATTTGGTGGTGTTATTGCTGGCAATGTCTTTATTTATACACACACTTGCCTTTTTTTTTGTTTTTTTTTAGGGTGTGATATATTATTTTTGAATATCTTGCGGTGAAAAGTACAGCAGCAATGTTTGCTCCCGCCAAGTCTCTCACGTTATACAAGGATTTTGGCAAAGATGTAAAGGATGTTCTCTCAAAAAGCTACAGCAACCCGCAGAAATGGAAGGTTGAGTGCAAGTTCAAGGGTCCTAAGAACATGTTGTTTGTGAACCCAACAGCGACGTCTGATGGTCTCTTTTTCGCCGACGTGGAGTTTCTCCCGAAGGAATGCAACGCCGCACTGAAGCTGACTGTTGGGCCTGACCTGCAGGGCGTGAAGGGCGCTGTATCGTACACACACGAGGGCCAGAAGGTGGAGGCGGTTGTTGGCGTGAGCGGTGAGTACGAGCTGACCCACGAGGCGATGATGTACCGTCGCCTGTCTTCGCACACGAAGCTTCTGAAGGACGTTCTTGACATGGGCGTCTGTGCCTCCGTCGCCCCAAATTGCTTGGTTGGGTGCGGCGCGCGTTACCAGTTTGGGGCCAAGAAGGCCTGCGACTGGTCCGTGTCCTGCCGCTACGCTGGTGCCGGCCGTGTGCTGGCCATCCGTACGGACAAGCTGATGTCGTACACGACATGCTTTGCTTTTCCTGTCCCCACGTGTCCACACGATGTGCTCGTTGGCGGCGAGGTGCTGTGCCGCAAGGGCGAGGGCTGCAGGTGGACTGCTGGTGTTGAAGCTGGCTGCCTTCTTTTCAGGGGCAACAAGTTGAAGGCGCGCGTGAACGAAAGGAAGGAGTGGGCTATCGCATACATTGCGAGGCTTGCCGACAACTGGACAGCGGCTGTTACCCTAGACAAGGACTTGAAGCCTGGTGTGCTTCTTACCCACTCGTAGAATTTTTTGAATGTTGGTTTATCAATAATTTTCAATTTTTTTTTTGTTTTTAAGCCTGAGATATAAAAATTCAAACAGAGGATGTTATGCTCGTTATCATTGTTTAGATAGTCTGGTTATGCTTTTATAGGAACTAGGATAGAATTTTGTTTTTGTACTTATTGGTTTTACAAAAAAGAAGGAGGAAGAATTTGTTTTTCTGTATTTTGGTTTATATCTGTTATTTGCCTTTTTTGTTTTTGCCGTTGTTGTTATTGTAATGGCTATCTGCGTTTGAGGGTGAGTAATATCTAGGAGTTATTATATATTTTTTGTGAGATTGTTCAACTGTATCATCTTTTTATATTTGATGTATGTTTTAATTTTTATTGTTGTCACGACATTTGCGGATATTTTTTTTTTATAGTTGCTTTGCTATTTGGTGGTGTTATTGCTGGCAATGTCTTTATTTATACACACACTTGCCTTTTTTTTTGTTTTTTTAGGGTGTGATATATTATTTTGAGAACTTTTTGTTGTACTACTTACGCAGCTAGACATGTTTGGTGTTGCAAAGAGAAAAGAAATATAGATAAATTAAAAAATGCCGAATTTAATTTTTACACGTACGCAGGCATGCATATATACACGCAGCCTCAAATGTTGAAGGGGGTGCACACATAAGCTTGCACAACTGTGTGGGGCCACGGAATAATTTCCTTGGTGAATGACTGCGCAGTGCTACTGAACGGAAATACATTTGAGCACTTTGCTCAGTGTTTTAAAGGTACTGTGCTGCTGATTTTTTTGGCGATATGTACTTTTTTTTTTTTTTTGAGCTGCATTTGGTCTACAATAACGTGACGTTATGGGTCGCCCTTGCGCTTTCTGACGTGATGAATAGCGGCTTTGGTGTTCTACGGCTTATTGATTTGTCCCACGTTTCAACTGGGAGTTTTTGGGCAAGCGCCATTGCCACTGCAGCCTTGACGAACACGCCGCTTGGCATGTTGTTGCTTTGCGGCAACTCTGTCTGCCGGTGCTACTGAGAGATGGACTTTGGACGTCTGCTGGCGTGGCGACAGTGGCACGATGACAACAGATTACGGGGTGTGTCTGCGCTGTGCCCTGCCTTGGCGCTCATGTGGGGCGGGGCAGTTGGGGCCACTGCGCGTGTTAAGCGTTGCTTTTGCCGGAACACAGGATGCGCGGGGGCGGCGGGTTACAGGTGGGCGTGTGTGGGTCGTCCCCGATGCGTCAGGTCTCAGACATGCGCCCCTGTATTCTCCGTGGTGTGGGGAGGAAGTCTTTGCAGGTGGTGGTCGGTTCTGGTGGGGCTGCCACCGGGCACCGTGGTGCCGCGTGGTGTTTCTCCTTGTTGTTGTGCAGCTTTTACGACTTTTTGAGCAGTCTTGTTGCTGCATCACTTGGCGCTGCGGTTGTTGTTGCTGTGTTCAGGACTTTTTAATGTTATGCTGGTGGTTGTTTTGTGTGCCCCTTGTGTCATCAGTGTTTTTTTTTTTTTGATTGCAACACTTGTGTCGTGATGGAAAGTGACTGTTGCATGTCTTGTCTTATGTTCTGTTTTTACAGCACCCTGACAGTGTTTTTTTTTTGTTTGTCTTGCTGTTTCTGTTGTTTAGACAACGTAGGAAGAGACATTAGGAGCAAACTAGCGTGCTAGGATTTACTGTTTTTTTTTATTTTTTGTGTGGAATTAGAAGGCGGATTTTTTTTGTCTGCTAGGTGTAGAGCAACAACTGCCGGGCATAAGCACCGGTCTAGGGACAAGTCCGGCTCGTCGCAACTTGTTGGGTGTCCGGTCAATGCGTTCCGCCGCCGTTGTGCATCCACGCAGCCGACACCACGCGCGGCGCCGTGCCCCTGCGCCTGTGCCTGCGGTGTTGCTGTTGGTGGCAGTGTTGTTACTTGTGACTGTAGTCGCTTGGGTTCCCGCCGCGCGCTCTGTTCCGTTGCGACTTCGTGGCGGCACCATTGACATGTCGATCACCGTTGGTCACGCCGTGGACAGCGTGTCGCTTGACGGCGTGCTCATTACAAATGGCGCGCCGGTGGTGTTTGACATTGCTGCAATGCTTCCCGGCGCGCTGCGCATTGACCTCAATAATTGCACGTGCGAGGGTGGAGCGCAGATCTACGTGCTGGGCTACCGCGCCGAGCCGCCGGGTGACCGGCGTCTTGAGATGGGTGTGAGCGGGCTTTCCGGGACGTATTGTTCGCTTGTCTTTGCGCACAACATGCCGGCGCGCACGAACGTGACAATCACCGACTCGCAAATTGTGACGCCTGGACCAATGGTTTACCGCCAGCTTGACGAACTGGCAAGTGTTGGTGGGTCGCCGCTTGTGTTGCACGCGACGTCGCTTTTGCACACACAGCTGCGCGTGAGCAGCACGGTGCTGAAGACATCCGTTACGGATTGCGCGGCGCTGCACGTCGGTGGTGGTGTATTTCTGCGGTCGAGCGCTGTGGTGCTTGACAACGTGTCGCTGGAGGCGTTGGGCGGCGGACCCCGTGCGTCAGCGATGTACGTACCACCCACGTGTGCATTTGGCCTTGCGGATGGGTCAGTATTTTCTGTGGTGAATGTGGTGGCTAGAGGCGGCGGTGGCGGTTTTTTGCTTGGAGGCAACTTTACGCTGTCGCGCTCTGTGCTGCGCGTTGTGAACGTTATGGGCCACACTGGTGGCCACGTTGTGCGCTGTGACGGCGGGGCGATTGATGTCGGCGGGTGGCTGGACCTGTACCACGTGTTGGCGATGGTCAGGGGGTCGTCTGTGGCGTTGCTGTCAAATGTGACGCTGGAGAACGGTGTTGTGTCGCTTGCACACTGTGCTGTTTCCGGTGTGACGCTTGCCTCTGGGCCCGCGATTGTTGGTGGCCTTGTCTCTGTGCAGTGCAACCGCGCCAACGGGAGGCTGCTGGGCAGCGTGAGCGACTACGGCGAGGCCGGCCTGCCGTCCGTGAGCGTTGTGTCGTGCGACGGCTGTGCGGATGCGCTAAGGTGCTTTGGTGTGCTGGCAGAGTCTGTTGAGGACTGCGCGTGCAAGTGCCGCAGTGGTGGCGTGGGCAAGGCGTGCCTGCCGTTTGACGTGCCGCTCGGGAAGATTGGCGGTGAAGGCGCGCCGGTCTGCAAGAGCAGCGTGACTGTAGCGGAGTCTGTAGAAGTTGGCACAGGGCATGCGGCGGTGTGCTTCGACACGGTGGTGTTCAGCGGGCCGATCACCGTGACGGTGGACCTGCGGGCGATGGACATGTTTGCGGGAGCACTGAACGTGTCGCTGCGCCACTGTCTGCTTGTGGGCGGTGCGAAGCTGGTCATTCAGGGTGTGGAGGAGGCTGAATTGTTGCTGTTGCCATCTGTCCGCGTGGAGATGACTAATGTGACATCGACGGAAGGCACGATTGTCCTGCGGGGCGCGCTGCCACGGCGGTCGAGCGTGCTGCTGGAGAACTCAACGCTGAGGGCGACAGTGGAGGGGTCGCTGTACACGCCGACGACGGCTGGGCAGGGGAGCAACAGGTACGGCCCCGCACTTGTGCTGGACGGCGTGCGTCTGCTGTCGGCACAGTTCGTGCTGGCGCGGACGACGCTTACGTGTGACGGGAATGCGTGCGCGACGATCCTCGTGGAACACGGGCTGAGCGTGGGTCTGTCGAGCGTATTTTACATGGACAACTGTGCGGCGAGCTCGCAGAAGCACGTGATGCTGGCCCTCTCCTCCGATCTGAGTGTGACCAACGGCTCGGTGCTCTCGATACAGAACAGCTGGTGGCGTGCGCCGAACGAGGGCTACGGTGTTGGGGCGATGGTGTTTGGCGATGTGACTGTGGGCGGCGGCAGTGTGCTGCAGTTTGTGTCCAGCATGTTTCGCTTAGGCTTTGCTATGCTGTCGGCTGTCACGCTGACCGTAGAGGGCGGCAGTTGGTTGGTGCACCGCGACAACGAGTTCCGCGTTGCTAATGTCATGAGTGTGTCAACACTGGGCGGCGTGCGCTTTCGCAATCATACTGTGTGGTCGATACTCAACAACAATTTCATGCCCGGCGCTTACTCGGCGAAGTCCGTGTGCATGGCAAACTCCTGGAGTGGGATGCGAGGAATGGAGCTGACAGTATACGGTATGTGCAACTATGCAAAGGGTCGTGTCGTGCAAGACTACTTTTCAGAGCTGAACTTGGCGATGCGCGTAGTCTCACAGGCATGTGGTGCGTGCAAGAGGCCTGCTGTGTGCTTTGACGCTGGGGCAAGCGGGATCAGTGGCTGCGAGTGCGTGTGTGCCGCCAGCGGCCATGGTGACACGTGTCTGCCGGCTGCGGTTCCTGATGGCCTCGGACCGCGCACGCTTCCTGGCACGAACAACAGCGGCGGGGTGCATTGTGTGCACGGTGGCGTCATGGACTTTGTGAGTGACTCCATTGTTGAAGAAGGCGGGCTGTGTCTTGTGGGTGTGACTTTTACTAAGGAAATTAAGCTGAGTGTTGATGAATTTGATGTTTCCAATAAAAGGCTGAACATCACGCTTCTGCAATGCAATTTTTCAGGACTAGAGATCAAAGGTAGCGGTGCGCCTGTGTACGTGAACGTGACGTCTTCTGTGTGGCAGTCGGGCTATTTTTCTTTGACCGGTAGCTTTGGTGAAAACACGGAAATAGTTGTTGTGGGTAATGTGATTGAATCGGCAGCGGCTTTGGGTATTGATTTTTCTGGGGTTGACAACTGGGTGAGGTCTGCTCTGCTTGTTTTTGGCAACCGCATTGCTGTTGACAAACGTGCATTGAATTTTGGCAGGAAAGTTGTTGTGGATGGTAGTGGTGTTATCGTCCGGCAAAACACACTTAAGGTGGCCGACAAGGACAAATTAGAGAGTGCTGCTGTCTACATGTATGAGTTTATAATACGGAACAGGAGCTACATGAACATTGAGGGAAACGTTATGAATGCTTACAGCGGTGTGATTATTTTTGGGGCCACCGTAACGAGTGCGGGGTTGTTTCGTGTTGCTGGCTGCACCTTTGTTGGGAAGAGGGTAGCTTCCTCCGCTCTGGTGTTGGTGCATGGTTCACTATCTTTGCAGGGGGCTGCACAGTGGCGCGTTGTGAACAACAGCCTTGACGCAGGGTGTATAATGCGATTTGAATATACATCAGCGTCTTTTTTTTTAAATCATTCTGGCACGGTTGCTGTACTTGCAAACAACAATGTAACCAATGGACTAAGGCTATTTTACATTAAACAAGCCGTTCACTTTACTCTGAAGTCGCCCGCACAGCTTGTGGCCGGATGCAACCGCATGGATGGAGTGGAAGTGAGTAAAGATGTTGGTTTACCGGAGGCTGCCACGGTATTCCGCTGCGGCGCGTGCGACGAAAACGCCATGTGCTACATGCCCGGGACGCTGTCGGTGGACGGTGGCTCGTGCGCGTGCAGCTGCAAGAACGAGCGGCATGGCGCGTCGTGTTTGCCCTTTGCGGCGCCCAACGTTTTTGTGCCGCCCGCTCCGCAGAATGTTGTGGATGAGGCCACGAATTGCGTTGCGAACAAGACGCTGACGATGGTTTCACTGAACATGTGGAAGACACACCACTGCTACGTTGGCGTGACGTTCAGTGGCAAGGATGCTGTGATGACGTTTTCATTTGAGCAGATGCCGCTACACCTCCCAATCAACATTACATTTTCCGGATGCACTTTCCGTAATGGGGCCGCACTTCAGTTTCTCGGACAGGGTGACGTTGCTGAGTCCGCTGGCGTGTCGATCCGTGTGAGCCGTGTGGTGCTGCAGTCGTCCGTTGTGTCGTTTTCAGATGCCCTTCCGCGGGGGTCTGTGATTGCCGTCACGGAGGTTGATGCCGTGCAGTCTAACAGTGTTTCGTTTGTTGGTGGTTATGATAACCATTTTAGCGTTCTGAGCATGTCGGGCCTGGTGCTGGCTGCATCTTCACTGCTTGTGAGCAACGTAAATGCAAACACAACTGGTTTGAGTTTGATGTCTGGTGTGTACTTGACGGGGAAAGTGAGGCTTGTGGATGGCAGCTCGTTTTATGTGCGGTACTGCAAATTCAAGGGGTACACGCAGCTGATGCGCACATCGTTACTTGATGTAGGTCATCGTTCTGTGTTTGCGCTGATGAACAATACGCTGCTGTCGGGCCTTCTCATTTTTGGTTCTGAGAGAATTATCCAGGTGCACAACCACAGCGTCTTTCGCATGGTGGGGAATAAGGCCGACGTGCGCTACGCCATTGATTTTGACAACGACTGGAACATTCGGGATTCAAGCTGGTTGGATTGGCGCGACAACGACGTGGGAGAGGGCGTTATGTTTTGGCAGTCGTGGTTTGATAGATGGGTCTCTCTCAGTGGTAACAGCGTGCTGACACTGACGGGGTGC
>JAWVMR010000262.1:27579-46448 GCA_036321205.1 Trypanosoma caninum | reverse complement strand
CAGCAGACTGACCGGCAAGACCACCACCCACAACAACAACGCGTGCAGGAAGAGACCCAGAAAGACGCTTTTTGCGGTCCTCTGGTCTTTCCTTTGCAATGTCAAACATTCGCGCCACACGTTCGCCCTCACGTGTGTATGTTGTGTAGTCAGTAACAGAATGATGTAGGTATCGCCACCGCTCCAACATTAGTCGCACTTTTGTAATATCCCGCTTTATCATACACGCAGTCGCAAGTGCGTCTGCATACATGGCACTGGTGTTCTTGACTGAAACCTGTGCAAGTTCTTTTTGTGAAGGTATAATAAAAGATTCTTTATTCCAGTCAAAAATTGTTGTGTATAGCTGATTATCTGTACCTTTTGTAAGGTTTTCGTAGTCACCACTTGTTGCTAGTGCTTCATCACAAAGTGAAACAACGCGGATAAATGGAGGGTCTTGAGGTGGATTCTGCAACTGCTCCAACGATGGAGGACGAATAATGCCCACCATCCAGGGTGCGTTCCTTGCATTTGTGCCGTTTCCACGACAGTCACCCCCCCAGTTAAAAAATACGTTCTCAAGCCCTGCTGCCTTTAGTTTCTCCACGACGTAATCTACAATATAGCCTTTTCCTACACCACCAAGATCAAGACGAGCATGTTCATGCATACGTAAGATTATTCCTTCTTTGATATCAATTTTAAAGCTCTTGGGCAATGTGCACAAAGACATAAGCTTCCTTAAGTGCTCCTCAGATATCGTTGACTTCCCCGTGATGTTCGCACGCATTACATCCGCAACAGGTGCAATAGCGGGATCAAAACTTCCACCAGTAAGGGCGAATACGGCTTGACAACATTCCATTACACGTGTAAGTGAATCAGACATTGCATGCTTTTGTCCCACAGGCAACATGCAAAGAAGAGAAACCTCACTGTTTGGATTAAAGTTGTTTATTGTGGTGTCGGCTAGTTGCCATGCAGAACGCAGAATATCGTCCACTATTTCTTTTGTCCGCTCCAATGCATCTGATTCAACAACAACCTTCAACGTGAAAGGAATGGTGAGCTCAACCCCACTTGTCATATACTGCGTGCGTGTCTGCAGAGGATCGTCGCGAAGAAGTGCGCGTGCGGCGGCATCGCGTTCTCGTGCGGCTTTCTCAGGGTCCACAGCAACCACAGAGGCAGAAGATCGGCTGTCGGTCATTAATTCTCTCTTATAGTTTGCTTTTATTAGCTTTGGCTAACTATATCTGTATATATAGAATTGTGTATATTCAATATATATATATATATATATATATATATTTATATTAACAAAAAAAAGATAGGTCTATTAATTTTATTTGTTATTATTAGTTTGTTTATAGATTTAATTACCACTTTTTTTTTTTTTTTTTAACTGAAAAAAAAAAATAAAATAAAAAAATAGTAAAAATATCAACGACAATAGCTAACATTCAAAAAAAAAAAAAAAAAAAAAAAACAATAAGAAATTCAAATTTTGTAATACAAATATTTTTGCATTCGTTATACATATATACGCACATATATATGTATATGTTTTCAACAAGCCAAACAAACAACAACCAACTTATATTTTCGGTATATGGCTACTTCCGTCACGCCGTGTAAACGCATCCATAATTTTTTCTTGCGCTTCTGCTAATCCCATTGGTGGCCGTGTGTCCACATTGCGTGTATTCACCCCCGCTGATTCCTCCAAAAACTGCTGAAAATATTTTTCCCTGTTACCATCAACACCACCACCACCACCTTCAGTACCAACAACACGCTCCTCAACATCTAGCACACCTGGTAGCAGCGTTGGGTGCATACCACAAACAAGTTTGGCAACTTCATTACAAGCTTCCTCGCGCACGCCTTCACCCACAAGAAGTTTTCCTCTACTGCGTGTTGTATCAATTTTGTATTGGGCCGCTTCTTTCATTGGCAGATCGTTAAACTCCGGCGCAATCTCACGCTGTAGCTCAAGACCCGCCTGAAATGCGGCCTGTCGTTTACTTTCATTACCGGTTTCTTTATCGTGCAACATCCAACGCCGAAGAAGTAAGTTGTACTGTTTTCCCCACTCATAATATCCATCTCTGAAGTGTAGCACATTAGTGTAACCCATCCAACTTAATATCTGCGCAGCCATTAGTGAACGGGGTCCGTACTGGCAATAGCAAATAATCTTCTGCTCCGGACGCGGCTTTTCAAACCCAAACTCAGTTTCAAACTCCTCGGGTGTAAGATGAAAGCCGTCAAACATCTCATGGGCTGGAAGAAGCTTGGCGCCTTCGATCATTCCCCAAGATGTCACCTCGTTTACTGTGCGGCAGTCGAGCAACACAAAGCCATCGTTATACTCCGGGCGTAACGTCAACAATGCCTCGCGCTCGTCGTCAGTCAATTGGGCAAGAACCTCAGGTGAGGCCGTAACGAAGGCGTCGTTATCTTCACTGCTGCCACCCCTGCAGACGGAGACGACGGGGAGTCTTGCGGCCTCGTGCACTGATCTGGCCTGCTGTTTTTTCAGCGCTACCACCTTTGCAGAGACTTTGGCTTTTTTCTCCAAAAATTCCTTTCGCCTTACAGTTCGGAAGCGGATGAGATCAGCAATAAACCTGCAGTCGACCTGTGGTATTGAGCGATCCAAGTCCTCCAGCGCGGGCTCTGCCCAGTCTCCCGCGGCCGCCCCCAAAACAGGGGGTGTGTGCGCCTCCATGAGCCGCGCCTCGTCGCGTGTGGCCTTCACCTCCTCTGCGAGCTCCTCAGGACCCACACGCCCCGGAAGTGGACTGCTGCAGGTCTGCACATCAGCATCTTTTTGTCGCAACGAATTACTGACGTCTTTTGCACTCGTAGAAGAATGAGACACAGGCATTCGAAGCAAAAAAACACTACAAGAAAATGATGTGTTCTGTTGAATATTTAAGAACATGTGGCGCGTGACAAATCGTCTCCACATTTATGTTGCTTTGTTCAAAGTGCTAAATAATAATAATAATAATAATAATAAACTGGCACAGACTTTTTTCTTTCTCCCCGCTTCCTTCTCACTCACGTATAAAAAAACAAAAGCAAAAAAACAACCCCCTCCACGGCCACAAAAAAAAAAAAAAAAAAAAAAAAAAAAAAAAAAAAAAAAAAAAAAAAAATTGCCTTTTATCTACTTTCTTTTGTCTGGTTTTATTTCNAAAAAAAAAAAAAAAAAAAAAACCCCCCCCAAAAAAAAAAAAAAAAAAAAAAAAAAAAAAAAAAAAAAAAAAAAAAAAAAAAAACAAATTTGCCTTTTATCTACTTTCTTTTGTCTGGTTTTATTTCATATATAGGCTTTTATTTAAAACCTGGGTCACGTTTGTAACACCCAAATAATTATTATTAATAATAACTCAATCCACAATTTTTTTTTGTTTTTTCATTAGTTACCTCCCTTTTCGTACAAAATTGTTGCCAAAGTTCCCTACAAATACATAAATAGCTATAAAAAAATATAGTTATCTATTAAAATGACACGTACTACCAATTTTGCTATTACGTTGCATAGGAAATTAATCTTCGTTTTTTGGTTTTTTCTCATTCTCCTTATCCCACCGTAAAAAAAAAAAAAAATTAAAAAAACCATTATATATAAATAGCCAGCAAATATCTCTATATAAATAAAACTAAACCAGCAAAAGATATTTCTTATATACAAAGTTATTTTATCTTCTCCTATTAAACTACTAATTACCATAAATATTATAAGGTAACAATCTATGCACATAGTCGCGCAAAAATGCACTTATTAATAGCAATAGTAATAAAAGACAACACAAAGATATAGAATCAAGAATTAAAAAAAAGCAGCAAACAAGTAAACAAATTAGCAAAAACCAAAGCAAATATTAAACATTTTTTTATTTCCTCTTTTTCTTTGCGCATATATAAACGTTAAAAAAAAAAAAAAAATGTGGTTTTATAAGCCGTAAACTCTTTCCAAAAAAAAAAAAAAAAAAAAAAAAAAAAAAAAAAAAAAAAAAAAAAAAAAAAAAAAAAAAAAAAAAAAAAAAACAACACAACCGTACATTAATAAGTATGTATATCCAAAATCACTCTACTCTTGTTATTAGTATTGTTACTGTCACCATAATTGTTAAATAAAAATGACAAAGCACTTCCATCACAATGTGCGATTCAACCACAATAACAGACGTACACACATGCATACACAAACGCACAGTAATAAAATAAGAGATAGTTACAACTGCTGAGTCTGTACAATATCATCATTCCTCCTCCCTCAAAAGTTCATACAACCAAAAAAAAAAGCCAACAAATAACAAAAACCTAAAAAAAAAAAAAAAAAAGAGATAAACTGCGCAGTCACATTACAAAGCATTTGGTCCCTCGTTAAGACCTGGTGGTCTGTAGCCCGCAGTTGACGTGGTGGAAGAGTCACCGACAACGTTTAAAATTTTATCATCAATATTGGCTGCAAATTGTGGTGAATTTGCTTCGTTACTATTCAGCACCAACGCCCGCGACCTGTCTTCTTCAGTTGCCATCTCCGGGTCCACATATTTTGGTAAGTCAACAAATATATTTACAACAAACATGGTGATAGCAAGAAAAATTGATAAACCCACTGCCACGTAACTCAAAATTCCACCCCCAAATGCAAGAGTTCCCAAAAAAAAATAAAATAAACTACGACCTGTATATGTGGTAAGAAAATATAGATACTTTATCCAGACAAATATTATTTTGCGAAGACACCTTATTTGTCTCAGTTCCGCAGTAAAGGCAAAAAAAGAAAGCACCGCTATATAAAGATTCAAAAAAATTGCTGATATATTGATACTTAGCGATAATATACCCATAACTGAACTGGCAATCAGCAGACCCATTGAAGCAGCTGAAAGTGCAAGAAAAAAACGAGGCCAATTTCTGCTCCATTTGCTATTCTGCTCATCTGGTGAATGTGATGACGGATCATTGTGAGAAAAGTCAGCTACAGAATATTTCACTGAAACATTCACAAGGTCAGAACCTTTAATCATTATGTATTAAAGCTAGACATAAAAATAAAAAATAAATAAATAAATAAACTTTTTTTCTTATATATATATATATATATATGTATATATATGTATACATATATACACCAACAAATTCATCATTTTTCTCTCTATCTCCCCTCCCCACCTTTTTTTTTTTTGCCGCGAAATCACGCAACTAAATTTTATTTTTGGCCAACACCATTAAAAATTGCACTCATCTCCATCAAATGCGCTTCAGTGACGTGCGGCAACACATTGCAAAGGGCAAGAGTAATAGAGTTCGCAATAGTGCCAAAGCATCCAAGCTGCACAGGCGTCAGTCCATGTGCCGCCCTGCAAAATGAGGACGGAGCAGCGGATGCCAGCACCTCCGCGTATCTATTGTCTTCTAACAAAACGGACATCGCACACCGTAGTTCCTCCGCAGTTATCCCCTGCTTTACACGCTCTACATCTCCCGGTGTGACGCACGCAACGTCACTTGTCGTCACACGCCGAAGTAAATCTTCTAATGGAAGTGACGAACTCTTTGCAGTGGGTTTCTCTTTCGTCGTCCCCAAAAAACTATACCATGCGCACATAAAGTCTTTTTACTCGCTGTTGTAGAGACCCCTTCAAAAAAAAAAAAAAACAGCAAACAGAGAGAAAAAAAAAAAGACCTTGCATTTGATAAATTAATACGTATGTGTTTATATTATTATAGTAGTTCCTAAAACCCAAATAAATTGAACATTCAACAGCAAACAAACAAAAAAAAATATATATATAACAAACACTCACAAAGATGAACTATACTGGATAAGAATGTCTTGGTTTTTACTTCAAATATCTATCCACCCTCCAAAAAACTATATATATATTTATATATATTCAACAACATCTTTCTTCGAGCAGCTTAAACTATATTAAGCGACTTATCACCTTTACTGCTCTTGCTTTCGCCTCAGTCCCCGTCTCCCTGTGTCTCATTATCCTCCGAGTCACCCACGAGATACTCAGAGCTATACCAGCTTTCCTCCGTTTCCCACCCACCTTCTTCATCGTCATTGGCTGCCTCCTCCGCTGACCGCCAAAACTCCTCTTCCTCAGCGCGCAGCATATTACTATGCTCAATCGCGGGGTCGGGAATGTTGGCCTCCTCAAGAGCGGCACGCAGCGCCATGTCGATTGTGCTGTTCCATGGGGCAAGTGTTCGAAAAAACAAGGAAAAAATGTTTTGCTCCCGTCCAATGTTGCGTATCCTGCCCTCTTCCTCAAACATCCTGACGTACTGGGTCAGCTGTTCCGCAGGTGAAAGTGTGGCGGGCAACGAATTTCCATATAGCGCCTGAAAACGCAACAAGGTGATGTGCTCCAGTGGTTGAAGTTCCCGCAGCATCGCACGCCGCGTCTCATTACGCATGTCCTCCTCTGTGTCCTCAGTCGCATTTAACAGGTGCTCAGGAATCACGGTAAGTGTCTGACCCATCAGGTCCTTCTCACTAAGCGATGCGTATTGCAATGGATTGGGGCAGTGAGAGATAAAAGTGGTATTTAAAATCACACAAGACTGCAACAGATGTCCTTCGTCTTGAGAAATAACAGCTTGCAAAAACATTTTCTGTTCCATCGCATTCCATATTTCTGCGTTTCGTGCCACCCACAAATTTATCACGTGCATGTTGTCAGTGTCAGGGTCAGCTGCGTTGTGCTGCTTCACAACTTCATTCCATGGTTCAAGATTCAATGACGAAACTGCAGCAGTAATACCAGCCTTTTCTACAAGCAGCACAGCGGCTGAAGGGAAACGTGCAATTGCGCTTGCAAGCAACTCAGCAGCAGGTGGGGTATTGCGAAAGGCATGGAGTTGGTCCGATGTCATATCACAAAAGATCCTCGACGACCCTTTTTTGGCCTTCCCTGTCCTGTGAGCGTTGCCATTCATTTCGTACATCGTGGCCTCCTCACGCTCAAGAAAGTACTTTGCAAGAGCAGCGCTAAAAAAATAACCGGGAAGAGTCGACAGCGCCAACGCCAGAGTGCGGTTGGACAATTCGTCACTCACACTATCCCCAGCATCAGCCATGTAATTTTGTTCTTCCTTCATGAGGATAAAATAAACATGCACCAACCATGCCCATTGACGCGAACGAAGCGCCAGATAGTCAAGGAGCAACAACATCCCAAAAGGATCCTTTTCGTCAAAAGAGTAAAGCAGCTTCGCAATCTCCAACGCGGTTCTTGTGGCAGCCTTCTTCAGCGCCTGGTGTACACCGCAACGAACAATTTGAAATATTTCTTTGTTAGAAGAAATACTAAACGGCAACCGGCGACGGCGCACTGTCTGTCGCACAGGAAAGCGTGAGAGCAAGACGCCAACATGATAGAGAGCAATGTTAATGCTTTCCTGAGCACGTGGAATATCACCCATAATTTCAAACATGGTGCTAGCATGAATAAGCGTTGGTATGTGGTATGGCGTGTTTCGAAGACACGTCATAATACCCTCAACACCTTGATGGAAAGAATTACATAAAGCCAGAGCAACGTCTGCCCTACGTGCCTCATTTGTAACATTGTCAAAATAATACACAAGAGAGCCGCTAGGACCCTCCTTATTGTCTTCAGATTCACTTTTTACGGAAAGAGACACGCCGAGACTGTCGTATTGTGGCCAGCAGTAGCGATTAGGTGTTGCCAAAAAACTACGAAAAAAACGTGGTGTAAAATTCACGTGCTCTAAAAAAAGCAGCGGCATTGCTCTATTCTCCGCGCGTCGTCGCTGACCCCTGCCATCACCAACGTCTTCAACCACCTTCACACCAAAACGACGAATGCGCTCCCTTCGTGGATCTAGCATTTTGTGGTTACATATAGAAAGAATGCTAAGAAGATCCGTGTTGCCAATGAAAAATTCCGCCCCACCGCATGCATTCCCTCCAGTGCCAAAGTCCTCCTCCTCACGCCTTTTCAGCAGTGCCTCAAGCAGCAACTCCTCCTCACGTTCCGCCTCGCGGCGTTTGGCCCTATAATTTTTCTTCTGTTGTTTTTTCCTCTCTCTCTCGTCATTCGCCTCACCTTGTCGCAATCTTTCACTACAGATATCATCCTCTTTGCTCCTTCTTTCAGAATTTTCGGTTTCAAGTTTTTCTATAGCGTTTGATTCCCCAGCTTTCAGTTGAGCGCCTTTTGTCTCCATTTTGTCGGTTTTCACAAACAATTCCCTCTCAGAAAGGCTGGTGGCGGGTGTTCGTTTATATTGCCGCTCCTTGTTATCATTGTCATCATCACAATGACCATTCCAAATCTTTTGAACCTCTTTTTCGTTGGGTAACATCCGTGTTTTCCTTCCGCCCCTAGACATTTTTATTGTTGAAAAGCATTTATCTTCGTCATCATTATCATTGTCGGCACCCGTCGTGGTCCGCACCAAATTCTTTAGCCGGCGTAGTTGCCGCGAGGACATGACTATACCAAAAATCTATAAACAAATAAGTATAAATATAACTATATATATATAGAGAGAGAGAGCGAAAGAGATATAGATACTTAGTTTAGAGACAATTAAAACTTTCTGATCCCCTTATTTGTTTAAACCAAAAAAAAAAAAAAAAAAAAAAAATTATTTGGCTTGTTTTCTAATTTTGCACAACTAATAAAAAACAATACATGCATTTTATTTCTGCTGCACTCGTAAGAAACAAAAAATATGCAATTCTCGTTTTTGGTGGCAATAGTCAGCTATTCAACAACAACAACAAAAATTTAGTGGATGTATTTAAAAAACAAAAAAAAAAAAAAAAGGTAAATTGCATCTAATAATTTCTATTTAAACTAATGATAATAATAAGAACAAAGATAATTGAAAAAGAACAAGCACCATTAATTAGCCGCATGTGCCCAAAGCACCGGCGGCCTAGCTGGCGAACAACTCCCGTCCAGTACCCCTTGGGTTGAGCTGGATCTTGTCAATCCAACAGTCGAAGGCCGCAGCGAAGATGAGTCGCGATTGCGCGCCACAACCCGCTGCTGTTCTGTCACACTTTTGGCAGCGTCAAACTTTCCAGATGACAGGGTGCGGCGGCAAAAAGCGTGAGGGATGCCCTCCCCGTTTCCACTTCCCTGCCTTGGCGACGGGGACTTGCGGGGCAAAGAACAGCAAACAGACATCTGAGGCGGCTGGTGGTGCTGCCGCGGTGTCATGCCATTTTCAACGTCCAGCTGCCGTCGAGTCGCCGATCGCTGCGCCGCCTCCATCGCAAGTTTCTCCGCGGCAAGAAAGTTTCCCAGCCTGTCGTCCACCTCGCGGCGCTGTGCCAGCGATAGCGCCTCCTTCAGCCGCGCAATCTCAAGGACTGACCGCTGTGCCAGCGACACAACAAGTTCGCGAAGCTCCGCTGTTTTCGTCTCGTTGAGACCTGCGGAGGCGCAGCTCTCAAGCCTGCGGGGCGAAAGACTGCTATCAAACAAGTGCCGCTGTACGCCACCACAGTCCCCCTCTGAAAGACTGTTAATAGTAGTTAAAGCCTCAACACCACTGCCATATATGCCCAACACTGCGCGCAGCAAAGTTTTCTCAGCACGTTTCTGCATGTCCATCTCATTGCGAACATCATTAAGTGCTCGCCGCCCCTCATCCAGCTCCTCACGCAACACCTCGTTCCGCTCCCGAAGCTCTTTCAAAGCTAACTCTGCGTTTGCACGTTCCTTTGAAAAGTTGGCAGCAGTAGATTCCTGCAACCTGCGCAAAGCCCCCAATTCCTTTGATAGCGTAGCCAACTCCTCAAGCTGCGGTTTTTGTTCCATATGTTTCTGCACTGGCTGTGTGCTACTCTTAGCGCTCTGCCGCATCCTATACGTCTGTAACTGCACTAGCATAGACTTCACCTTGTTTGACAAAAGAGCGTTTTCATTACTCAGCGTCTTACATTCTTCTTCTAACTTTTTTATCTTTTCAGTACATCGGACCAACTTTACCTGGATCTTAGACCTCGCTTCCATGACATCCTCCTGTGCCTGGTGATTTTTCACAAGTACATTCAGGCGTCCCTTTACCTCCTCGGCCTCTGAAGAAAGGGACTCATACCGCTCACGTAGCCCTACACAGTCCTGCTGACTTGCCTCTAGTTGAAGCCTCAGAATGCCTCGCTCGCGCAGCAGCTCCTCAACACGTTCCTCCAGAGTACTTTGCTGCTCAAGCACCTTCTGTTTCGACGCACGCACCTCTGCAAGCTTCCTCTCTAGCAGCTGCACTTCATCGCTACGTCTACGGCACTCGTCCCCCAGCACCTTTTCCTGCTGCCTGCTTTCCTCTAGACTCGCCTGACAAGCAGCAAGTGCCTCTTTGCAGCGGACCATTTCGGCCTTGTCCTGCTCACCCTGCTTCAGTTCAGCGCACTGGGCACGGCGCTGAAGCTCCTTTTGACGTCCAAAAAACAGCTGCTGAAGTGTCTCCAAAAACCGTTTACATCGCTGATTGAGCAACTGTAATCGTTTAACCTCATACATATTGTCAGTGTCAGCAGCAGCACTCTTTTTGCACTCCGCCAAATGCTTATCACCACGCAACTGATCCGCGTTAAACCTGCGCCGTTGCAACAACAAAGGCTCCTTTTTCTTCGGAATAAGACAGCTTGCCCGCAGATCATCGCGGAGTTCTTTACATGTGACAAGTTCAAGAAAGCTATCGTCCTCTTCCTCGGCTTGCTCGCCCATGTCATACAAACTGTCATTCCCATTCGCAGGCAACTCGTGGACATCACAGTGTTCCTCCGATGCCATAGCAGGAAATAGCGCATCCCGAAATTTGCTACGCAAAAAACAACGCGTACGATAAGTTGTGCGGAAAGACTCTATAAGCGTTTCCAACTTGGAGTAAATATCAACAAAACAATTGGAAGCCTCTCGAACAGTGCGTCGCAACGTCTTCTTTGCTTCCACCGCCTTTCGCTGCTCAGCCTCTAGCGCGTGAATGCGATGCATTTTTCGCCGCACTTCATCAGTCTGCTGCTGCAGCGCCTCCTCAATAGATCGCAAACGCGATTCAAGCTCTGCCTGTTCATCGCGAGCGGACGCCGCTCCACGACTCAAAGCCCGCCCCATCTCCTGCAGTTTGTGCTGCAGTTGCTGAACAAGAGCCTCTTTCACGGCAACCGTCTCTCGGTGTTCAGCGCTAGTCAACTCCATCTCTCTATGACGCCGCTGCCATTCCTTAAGCTCCGCCTGACAGATCGCAAGCTGCTCGGACAGAACCACCCGCTCTCTCTCCTTTTCACGTGTGTCATCCAAAAGTTGGTTCCACTCAAGCGTGCGGGTTTTCAGCTGCTCCTCAAACTCGTTAATCTGCCGCTGCATCTCCTCTTGAGCAAGCTTCCACTGAGCCTTCTCAAAATCTAATTCCTGTTGCATCCCAGACGACGCCAGCCGCTTTTCATCACGCGCGTGACACAACTCTACTTCCAACCGCGACACCTTCTCGCGTTCCTCCTGCAGCTCATTATGTAGCCCGGCAATGGTTATTTGGAGCGCCTCGCAGTGCCGCCCAAGCTGCTCTATTCTAGCTTTAAGACCAGCGTGCTCATTCTCCACAATACGCTTCTCTTCAAGCAGTTTCTCGTAGCGCACATTCTGCAACTCAATTTCGTGACCCACTTCTTGCAGTACAGACTCCTCTTCCATATCGCGGCGGGCCTCGTACGCCTTCAGCATCTCTTTAATCCGCTGCTGCACCTCCTCCTCCGTGAAAAGTGGCTCGCTCCTACTTAGCAAACCATTTTGATTATTAGGGCTGTTACTTTTTTGCGCGACAACAACTCCAACCTCTTCTTCATCTCTTCTCTCCTTCACCCCCTCTTCTGCCCCAACCCTTTTTTCATTCTTGTCTGCATCCCCGTTGAAATGGTAAAATTCTTTTTGCACAGTCTTTTTAGCAGAATCTGAAAGCTTAGCTGTTTTTTTCTTTCTTTTAAATAAGCGCTTTTTAACGACACCTTCGCCTTCTATAACAGTCGATTGTGGCGATAAAAACAGCAATGTGCTGGGTTCCTCAGCTGCAATAGTTGTCATCGCCGCTAGCCCACCACTGCAACTGGGCAATATTGAGGCACCACGCCAATGCTCTTCTTCTTGCTGCTCTGGTCGTAATGCAGCGTTAGGGGGAGACGGTGGGGGCGCCGCAGCGCGCACAACTGTGAACTTTGCAGGAACCGATGCGCCCGCTTGTGTGGATGCCCGCCCCTTTGCAAACTCTGGCGATGCCGCTTCTGCCAGAAGCTCAAGAGCGGAACGCACCACTCGCCTACCAGCACTTCCACCGTCATTTGCCACGCGTGGCTGCCGGCCGGGTGTCTTGAAGTCGCTCAACAGCGTCGCCCCAACCCCCGTCTTCATTCCCTCAAACCCGTTTTCCCCTCCCCTCGTCAAACACACTCCACCAATAGTGGCAGCGCGCAAAGCGGTTCGCTACTGTAATTAATATGTATTTATAACCTAAAATATTCTTTTTTTTTTTTTTTTTTAATATAATAAAAAATATAAGAAAATAAATATATATATTCTTTTTTTTTTTTTTTTTTGAGGGGAGAATGCGGTTGATTTGTAATAGAAAAATGCTTTCGCCCGCTCCTCCCCCCTCCTTTCTTCCTCTCTTCACATTATGTTTATCTACACATATATACAAACTAATTTCGCATAAATACTAACAATACATACTTCAACACACCACCTGTCTATAGTTGCATGCACGCAAAACACTCACCTCTTTTTTTTTTTTTTTTTGATTAACAAACCCATTAGCTAGCAAAGCAAAACCAAAGACGCAACCAGCAAAGACTTGCCCGCCCACAACAGCTGAATAATGAGGCAGACAGTAAAATTAAAATAACAAAGCAAGCAGGCATAAGTGCAAACAGGCCTTCTCCTACGCCTCATTTTTATTCCCACATAATTCGTTTGGTTTCTGAGTAACATGAAACGGGGATGTAATTTTGTATAACTTTTTTAAAGAGTTTTTTTCTATCTTTTCTCGTTTCTCAGCCTCATCTCGAACAATCTTCTGCCGCTCCTCCTCCAGCTTTCTACGGTGCTGTAGCCACTCCTTCTTAAACTGTGCAACATAAAGCAGCTGATCGTCAATTTCGCGAATCATATTGTCAATAACGCGAAGCGTTCCTTTTGCATGCCGCCGCTCCAACTCCAGACGCACAACACGCTCCGTCTTTGCCTGTTTAAAAAAACTATCCTTGCCATTTGTCTGAAACATCTTACTATCAGTACCCTAATCAGCAGGCAATTTAGTTATTTATTTATTTTTTACACCGCATACAAATATATATTCCACAAAAAACCATACAATTTTTTTTAAATGAATTTAATATGAAAGTTCGTTTTGCCTTTTATTTCATGCCACACTCTAAATATAGTCACACCCATACACACACGCACAGATATATATATATATATATATATATGCATACGCTTAAACATTTGTAATAACCTGTAAAAAATTCTTTTTTGCAACATCTAAGAGTGAAACGTTAAAAAAAAAAAAAGGAAAGAAAAAAACTTAGGTAGTCAAAACATATTGTCAACATTGCAAAAAGATTCTTCAGCAAAAGCTATACCGGCCTCTTCCATTTGCCGCACCCGCTCGTAAAGCGTCTGAATCCATATGTTCCATCTATCCTTGGTTTTCTGAACGTTAACGGGTTGTGATTGTTCAAGAATCTTCAACGAGTTGAACGCCTGAAATGGAGCACGCTGTGACGCCCTAAAACGCTCGTTCTCACGACTCTCACGTTCCATCAATGTTTTAAGCTTAGATGCAAAGACGGGTGATGAAGTCAGGCTACGTGTGACATGCGATAAACGCGATGACAGCAGGCTTTTTTCCCGTCTACTGCGTTCCGCCTGCACAGAACCGCCGCGACCCCTCAACGGCGCACTAGCGCTGCGCACCAAGCTTCGCCCTCGCGGTAAAACCCGCAACCCGTTAAAACAGTCTTCGGGCATGGGGCACTCTTCAGGCAAACAATCTCTGCCAGAGATCTCGCCTTGCAGATCTAACACACCACCATCATCCCCACTATCAGCACTGACAGCAACATTCGGCAAAAATTGACTGTACTGCGCCCCTGCACGCGCCAAAAAAGACGCCGCGACAGACCACCGCATCACTGCCTCAGTTATCTCTTTCCCGTGCCCGCCTGCCTCCGCCCACTCAATGGCATTGCGCCCCATCACCGTCTCGTATGGGTCGCACCCCGCCTCAAGCAACAGCTCGACGCAATCGGCGCGTCCCTGATAGGCTGCCACCATGATGGGCAGCAGCCCCTGGTGATTCGGTGCGGCGGGCCGTGCCCCGGCATCGAGGAGCAACTGGACGACCTCCAGGTGCCCCTGTTGTGCCGCAATAAAAAGTGGCGTGGCGCCGGAGTCCCTACCCCTGTCGACATCGGCGAGGAACCGCAGCAACACCTGCACGGTGCTCACATGGCCATTCTGCGCCGCCACAAACAATGCAGTGGCGCCCCCGGGTAGCCTCGCCACGTTTGCGTTGGCCCCTATTGAGCAAAGGAAATCCACCACCTCCACACATCCCGCCTCCGCTGCCAGCCAGAGCCCTGTGCAGCCGTCACCCAAGTCGCTCTCGACCCCATGCCCTTGCTCAACGTACCTCCGCACCACCGCAAGATCCCCACCCAGACACGCCTGTTTAAACTGGGCGTTCACAGTGGCGTCATCCTGCTGCATAGCACAAACCAATAATATGTGTAAGTGTGTGTGTATGCAGAGAAGAGCTAGATAAACTGTCACAAAAGCAAAGAAAGAACATATATATATATATATATATATATATATATATATATATATATATCTAGATATATATATGCAATCACCGCAATAATTTAAACAAAAACGCTTGTAAGTTCGTCAACAACACAGAAAGAAAAGAATCTATTTTTCATATCTTCATACATTCTCCGGTTTTTCGACAAGACAAGCGTTAAAGCTATAAAGCAATTTCCCTTCAGCCCATAAATTTGAAAAAACACTATGTTTTTCTTTTTTTTTTTGTTTAATTAAACACAGAAATGCAACCCCGAATAACGCAGGTAATGTTTCAAGCAGAAAAAAAAAGTACCTTTGTTCTGTATCTTCGCATTACTTCTCCTCTCTGGACCATTTGTTAACCAATTCATTTGTTTTCTTTTCCGTTTGCTAATACGCCTATGCAAAAAATCAATAATAAAAACCAAAAAGTAAAAACAAAAAGTATGCTTTTCATCCACCATCCATAACAACAAAATAAAAAATATGAAAAAAACATAAAGGTTTTATTTTTTATTTTTATTTTTTATTTTTTTATTTTTTATTTTTTATTTTTTATTTTTTTGACTTTTTTTTTTTTTTTTTTGCTAAACATTTAATCTAAAAACAGCTTTTTTTCATTCACCCAAGATATAATACAATATCTCCTCAACGACAATACAGTTTTTTTCATTTTTTTTTTTTTTTTGTTGATGAAAGAGATAGAAATAAAGGCTTACAAACAATAGGTGCACACAGCTCAAAACACACACACACACACAAACAAGAACAAAAAATAATAATAATAATAATAATAATAATAAAATAAAACATACACATAAAATCTCTGCATTTTAAAAGTAATCCGTTAAGTTGACCTTGTTGACTGTCTTCTTTTTTTTTTTTTTTTTTCAGGGAGGGGATGGGGGAAAAGGTATAAATTCTACCACCATTATTGGTTTATTTTTCTTCCTCATACATGGAGTACACAAAAATAACAATAGTTCAAAGTACCCAACAAGTTCTCTTTGTTGGCGCCCTACTTTTATTTCTCCTTACGTCAAAAGTGGCTGCTCAACGTTGTCAGTTGCGCCCAAACTCATTCCACGAGAGCGGCGGCGCTTCACATTCTTCAATGACGGTTTCCACTTGCCCTGCGCAATTGTTCGATAGCTAAATATATCAAAGAAGTCAATAAACTTATACGTAAACACCTTCGCAATCTCTTGCAAAAACCACCAAACAATGCACCAGATCCAAATCCACAACGGCAGCAAACGATGCATTATTCCTTTGCCGTGCACCAGCCCAGTGACGGGAATGTTGTTCATCCTCTTGTCTGGCCAAAAAACGGCAACGCACGTGGAAATTGTCATTGATATAACAGCGCCGCAGAGCAGAACAACGCTTGGTCTGTAAGCCCAAAACCAGTTAGCCCCAGTGCGAGAAGAAAAGAGCGTCAAAAAATCAGAAATGGAGACCTTCATATACAACATCGTCACAATCTGACCAGGAGACACAGCGGGGATGCCGAGAACACTAAACCACGAAGTACTGCTGTGCGAGTCTAGCGCCATCCACAACAGCAGCAGAGACGATACACATGCCACAGCGGCAAGAACAAAAGCAACTGTAAAGACAACAGGAAGGTTCCACCGCTGAGGTCGCTGTTCAGGCACTACCCTATCGTACCCAATCGTCATTAATGTTCCGTCATTAAGCAACGTTATAAGCATAAACATCAACACTGGAATGTTAAAAAAACGAAAATTGGGATCGTCAATATTGTACTTTTCGCAAGGAAGAGCAAAAACACCAATAAAAAAAAAGAGTACAAGTTGTAGTGTTGCAGAAATACGATAAATTAAAAATGACAACATACGCTGAAACACTCCACGAGCAATAAGCATCGCATCTACAACAACACCCAGACCAGGCTCAGTCAAAACCATGTCTGACGCAGCCCGTGCTGCGTCTGTGGAGCCGTCAACTGCAACACCAACATCAGATCGCTTCAATGCCGGCGCGTCATTCACGCCATCACCAGTCATTGCAACTGTGTAACCCCTCTGTCGCAGCGTCTCAACGATAAGATATTTGTGCTCAGGATACACATGCGCAAAGCCGCCGCAGGCAAGCATCATGTCACCATATATTTCGCCCAAAGTTGACGGAATGTCCTTTGGATCGCCGCTCTCTGGAAACTTTGGCAGACCCTTGGCCGTCAAGATATTCGTGTCCATATCGAGCATACGAGCCATTTCCTTTGCAATTGGCTGACTATCACCGGTAATCATTTTCACATCTACGCCATATTCTTTGCTTCTGCGAATAGTCTCTTTTGTGTCAGGACGCGGCGGATCAAGAAAGGTCAAGATACCTGCCATATGCCAGTTTCCGTCTTCCTTTGTGCAAGCAACTGTGAGGCAACGAATGCCGCGACGACTCAATTCCTCAATTATAGTCTCCACCTGTGCTTTAATTGCATCGCGGTTGTGAACCAGCTGCAAAACAATATCTGAAGCGCCCTTTGTCACCTTAAACACACTGCCATCAGCAGCGCGAAGAGTCGCTTCTGTACGCTTGATACGAGGATCAAATGGAACAAATTCAAGCTGTGTGTATTTGTCACATTCATCCAAATTTGCTGCATTGATTACCATCTTGTCCAGCGCATCACGTGGTGGCTCACGCCACTTGGCAGCAAGAGCCGCCAAAACCAGTACCTTCTCGCGATTATACTCCTTACTAAACACATGGCACTCTTCTTGAATTTCCATCGTATTCAAGGTTAACGTTCCAGTCTTGTCAGAGCAGAGCATATTAACTGCAGCCATCATCTCAATTGACGACAAGCGCGTCACAATAACTTTTTTTTTTGACAGCTCCTTTGAGCCCAACGCAAGAGTTGTCGTAACAACAATTTCAATGGCAATAGGAATCGATACAACAAGTAATACAACAGTAAATTCCAGCGAATAACGAAAGCCAATCTTGTAATGCCCCATGAGATAACCAAAGCAGACAATGCATAGAACTAAAGACAAAGATGTCAACACAAACATCACGTTCACCAAAACGTAATGAATGTTGCCAAGATCTGCTTCTACAGACCGCAAAAGCAGCGCCGTCTTGCCAAAAAACGTGTTTAAGCCAGTAAACTGAACGGTGCCATCCACCTCACCACGTACTACTGTCGAACCCATCTTTGGCATCTTCTCTTTCCCCATCTCTACCGGCAACGATTCGCCCGTCAAGGCCGCCTCGTCCACCTCAATTGTGCCCTCGTTGATGGTGCAGTCGGCGGGCACGGCTGAGCCGGACGCGAGCTTCACAAGATCCCCAGGGACCACAAGCGCAGCGTCAATGTTGCGCCACATTCCGTCACGCATCACAGTTGCGAGAGGCTTCAGCGAATTCTGAAGAGCGGCAACGGCATCGCCAGCCTTGCTGGTCTCGTACCAACCAATAAAAGCATTTGCAAACTGAATAAAGAGAAGAATGCTGCCATCAGGAAAGTTAGCAAGAGAAAACTCAATAATGACAGCAATCCAAATTGCAATAGGCATCGGACCCCAAAGACAACGAACAAAAATAAGCCATCCAGGCGTTTTGCTGTGCGGGAGTTCGTTGCGGCCATACTTTTCAAGAAGGCACTCAGCTTCTGCCGTTGTCAATCCCCTTGACGTTGGTAACAAGGGGAGGCCCCCAGTATCGTCTGCGTGCAGCAAACTAACTTCCACTTCTGGCATGTAGAACAAAAACTATTACCTTTTTTTGTTTTTTTGTTTTTTTGTTTCTTTTTTCTTTTTTCTTTTTTTTATGTTTATATATATATATATTTATATATGTGTGTGTCTGTGTTTTGGTTTTTTTAATTACTCTTACTATTTTTTTTACTTTTGTTACTCTTAGCTCTTTTAATTTTGGTGCAACACCTCTGCACCCCTCACACCCCCCCCCCCCAAAAAAAAAAAAAAAAAAAAAAAAAAAAAAAAAAAAAAAAAAAAAAAAAAAAAAAAAAAAAAAAAAAAAAAGGGGGGGGGGGGG
>JAWVMR010000262.1:8099-27569 GCA_036321205.1 Trypanosoma caninum | reverse complement strand
TTTTTTTTTTTTTTTTTATTTTTTTTTTTTTTTTTCAACCCCTTTCCCCCCCTCCCCCCCCCCCCCCCAAAAAAAAAAAAAAAAAAAAAAAATGATAACAATAATATGACCAACAAACTAAATATATTACGTATATTATTACATAAAAAGGCAAATTCATTACATATATTTGTTAATGCGATAGTGCCTAAATAAAAGCACAACTATAACAACACATAAAAGCCACAGTTACAAAGCTAGTTGTACACGAATAGCCATACACGCACATAAATATTTTAAAACTATATGTATATATATTGTTATACATATATATATATATATATGTATTAATCAAAACCCCAACGTTTTTTTTTTTTTTTTTCCTGTTTTGTCGCTTTACGTCAGCTTTCAACACGCAAAAGTAAAAAAATAAACAAAAAAGACATTATTCTTTTTTTTTAGTGTACATACCAGGTGATTCTATCATCTAATAATAATGGTGGTAGTAATAAAAATAATTAAGTTGTAACAACAAGGTAATAACCATATAAATAACATTAATAAAACAACCATGTATTAGCGTTGCCAAAAAACAAAAACAAAAAAAAAACAAAAACAAAAAATAAATTATATATGTGGTATCTTTCCCCACCCCACTTAATCCCTTTCCCTCCTCCTCTCATCATTTGCTTTTCATGTTTTTGTTTTTTTTGAGTTTTCCGCACCGCAAAGATTTCTAGCTTTCTAATTACTGCTAGCATTTTTTTTGTTTTTGTTTTTGTTTTTACTCTCTCCGCTATTAAAAAATCCAAATTTGTATATATATAGTATATATGTAGATATGTATATATTAGCAAAGCAGCAGCTATTAATGACGCTAAAACCTCACATAACCCTAAGCAGAAAGCTGTTCTGGGTTCATCAACCGACACGCAGCGTGAGGAAGTGGTGGCCGTGCACTTTTGCTCGTCCTTATCGTTCCTATCGCACCCTCGTCCTCGCTGTCGCTATCATCATCATTATCATCATCATCATCATTATCATCATCGTCGTGAGGTCCGAGCGCACGCTCAGAATCGCACCCTGAGGAGCTGCTGCTGCTGCTGTCCGCCCCGTCGCCGTCGTCCTCATTGTTGCTCCTGTCGCAATCCTCCTGTGCAAGCGTCACGGCCTCCAGCGTGCGCATCAACATCTGCCGCAAGTCAAGAATGGAGCGCTGCTGCTCCGCGAACTGCGCACTGTAACGCTCGGCCTCCGCCCTCATCCGCCGCTGCTCCTCAGCCCACGCCGCCTCCACCTCGCGCTTCTCGCGGCGCAAATTGTCCAACTGCCTCTCCAGCGCCGCCTTGCTCTCAAACAGCAGATCGATCTGACGCCCCTGTTGCCTCAGGTCAGAAAAAAGCGCGGTGTTTTTGGCATACGAGGCCTTCAAGAGAGCGTCCAATTGTGAGACATGTACCCGATCGTGCTCCCCTTTCATTGACATCACATCCTTAAGCATACCTTCAAGACCCGCAAGTCTCGTGTCCTGCTGTTCAATGCGCGCGACGTAACGCTCCTCTTGTTCACGTAGTTGCTTCTTGTACTCCTCTCGAGCACTTTTCTCCTGTTTCGACTCTTCTAACACGCGGTTTTGAATATTCATCACACGCGTTCTATTGTCAGCCATCTCACGTTTTAGCTGACGAATAAACCGCTTACTTTCTTCGTTGCGTGATGAGAGAGCAACAACCTCAATAATCTTCTTCTGTAGTTCATTGTGCGTCTCACTTTGTTTCTCTGCCATGTCTTCATAAAGAGCCTTTTGATGTTCGTACATTTTTTCAAAACGATTACGCTCCCGTTGAAGTCTTTCGTACTCCGCAAGAGAAACAGTGCGCTCCCCATGTGAAACTGATTCCAAGCAGCAGTCAGCAGAAGAAGAGGAAGTGTTGCTGGGTCGAGAAGTATGGTGGTGGCCGTTATGATGACGATGGTGCTTTTCCTGCACTTGCCCCTGCCCCTGGTTAAGTAAAAAACCAGTTGTGCATGAAGACGCACGCCTATGCGGCATTGACAATAATACAGGTGAACGCTGCGGGGCGGGCGACTTGGAAAAGGATGCACAGGCGTTTCCAGTGTTAGTCAAATCCGTAAACACAGAACCCCGAAATGTCTTGGTATTGTAACCGCTCCCAATATTTTTGCTGTCATATTCCGTTATGTCAACAACGCGGCAGCTGCTAGAAGGCAGTCGCTGCGGAGAAAGAATCGCCAGTGCAGAAGGCGACAAGCTAATGCAGCGTGCGGTAGACTCATCCACTGAATCCTCCAAGTAAATAGCGGTGTCATCAGTTGAAGTGCTAAAGTGGCGCAAATCTGTGCTTTTATCCTTGCAAGCAACCGGGTACGTTGCCATTTACTTCCTCTATTCGTTTTTGTCTTTTCCCCTCTATATTTCCCTATATATATATATATATATATATATATATCAACAAATAAATACGGCGACAGCAAGCATAAAGTAAAACAAAAGGTGCATAAACAAACAAACAAAAAAAAAAAAAAATTATTATTTCTATTTTTTACCATTTTTTATTTTTTTCTTGCCTTTTTAATTGGAGTCACAAAATATGACAATTCTCTTTCGGCGCCTCCTGAAACCCCGGCTTCTCAAAGATATTGTCGAATTATGATATTAACCTGCTGGTGGAAACAAAGCCAGGTTTTTTGTAAACGACTTCTGCCTCTACAGCCACAAAGGCATCGCTGCATGAACCACACTCAACACTCCAAATCCCGTCTTTGTGCTGCACACCACCAACGTGTCTGCCCAAACGTTTTGCCGCATGGCGGACGCCTCTTCACGCGTCACGATTCTCCCGCAGCCACACCGCCGCGGTCCGCCCCCGCACAAATGCCAAATACCTGTTCCACATAACGTTACGCCAAACGAGCCGCGTAGCTGACGGTCACCGCCCGCGGGCATCAGTTCGCGCCCCGCCCCACAGAGATCTTCTTGTGCCACCGCATCTTGACACTTGTTGGGGTCCTGGCGTCACCCCACGCAAAAACAAAAGACAAATACGAACACGCCACAGCACGCTGGAAACGACACCAATGCTGGTGGCACAACACATGCGGCAAAGCCCGGCAAACTCCCCCCCCGTGCGGCGACGTTCCACGAGCTCAGCAGGACTGTTGGCCGCGTGGCAGGCCCCTGATCGCCGGCATTAGTGGGGATCAGCGGCTCGTAGTTTTCCACCGCTGCTTTTTTTTTTTGTAGTCCTGGCGCCACGCAACGTATTCCAGGTCGTTTGCGCAGCTGCGCAGCAAACGCGTTTTTCCAATGTTGTCGTCCCCAGCAACGCCAACATACACCTCAACAACTCCATTCCAAATAAGCAACGCAAAACAAAGTACTGATGGTTTTAAAAAACATAAAATAACAGTACAAGAGTATAGTTAACAACAAAATGACAGTGTAAAAAAACTCTAAAACGCCTACCTGTTAATAAAAGCACGTTTAAAAACAAGAACAAAAAAAAAAAAAAAAGGACTAATGCAATCTTAATCTTTACAATAACAAAACAGATTTTTTTGCACCTCAAAGAAGCACACACACACACACAGACGCACGAGATGTGCAAAAAAAAAACCAAAAATATTAATATCAATATGTATAATATTTAAAAAAAAAAATCATAGACATAAAAACTCACCAATTTGTCCACTCTGGATCTCGCTCAAACTGCTCCATATAATGCAACACGCGCTGTGTGATCTCCACCTCGTCGTACCGGTTTCCAAAAAAATCTACAAAACGCCCCTTTGGATCAAAAAGAAAAATAGCAATACTGTGATCAATTAAATAATCGTTCGTAGCAGCCGCATCCTCGCTCGGCAACGAGTAAAAAATACGATACGACTTGCAGGCATCATTCACCTGCTTTGGCGTCCCCACCAGCCCAACAAAATCGGGATGAAAAACCGAAAGATACTCTGCAATTGCCTCCAAAGAGTCCCGCCGTGGATCACAAGAAACAAACAGTGGAAGAATGCGCTCTTTAGGCCGCTGCGCATGCACGGCGTCCACCACCTTTGTCATCCGATTCAGTTCCACTGGGCATATCTCAGGACAGTGCGTAAAACCAAAATAAAAGAACGTCCACAATCCCAAAAACTCCGCCTGCGTCACGGGCTCACCGTCCGTCTTGACAAGAACAAACGGCCCACCAAGCGCCGGCCTGCCGCGTGTCTCAACGTTCACACGCGCGCTGCCTTCTGAGCCAAAGTACCGCTTCTTCGCCTGCCGCAAGCCGTAGAAAAGTGTCCCAACGCACACCGCGCCAAACGCCACAATGATCGAGTACTTTCGCAGCGCCGCCTTGTCCTTCTCAAGTTCCACCTGCTCGCTGTTGGCGGCCATGGTGGCCTGAGAGCGGAACTGCCGCAGCGCACTCTTCATTGCTGTGACTGTTGACAATTGACGGCAAGGACTGCCAGGAAGAAATCTAACAGTGCGTCTCATAGGGCAACAATGACGCAAAAAATACAACAAGCTCTCTTACTTCTTTTACATCCATTGCAATATATATATATATATACATAATTATGTAAAAAAAAAATATATAAAAATATTAACAGTAGTAATAAACAGCACAAAAAAAAAAAAAAAAAAAAAAAAAAAAAAAAAAAAAAAAAAAAAAAAAAAAAAAAAAAAAAAAAAAAAAAAGAAAAAAAAAGAAAAAGAAAAAGAAAAAAAAACGTATAATAATAATATAAACAGTATTAAACATTTAAAAATAAAAAAACGCCAAAACCATACCCTAATATGCCGTGTGTTTAAATATCATACGAAGCAAATATTCGAACAAAACAGATAAAAAAAAAAAAAAAAAAAACTACGCGCAATATTATATGACTTCAACTTAAAAAAAAAAAAAAATCCTCCCTTTAAAACTAAAAAAAAAATAATAATAATAATAATAATAATACCCCATTTTCTTTTTTTTTTATTAATTTATTTGTTCGTTTTGATTTTTATTTTTTAAGCAAACAAATAAAAACAAACTAAAACAATATAAACTAAATTAAAAATAAAATTTTTTTTTACTACGCTTTCAGTCTTTATCAATTTCCATGGGCAATTCTGTGTTTTCGTTTTTAAACAAGCGTTTTTCTTGAATTTTCTTCACTGGCAAAACTCCCGCTTGCTTCTCAAATAAAAACATCAACTCATCTGAACTTGCTGGTGTCATGTTGTCACCGTTAGATGACTCACTTGGTAGAGAATGCGCCAATCTTTGCTTAATAGGAAGCGGTGCGCAATTGTTATTGACGTAAATGACACTCTGGCTGGCTGTTATAGCCCTTAATCGCCCATTGCCGCGTCTGGTAAGTGTCTTTGGTCGTGGCACAACAGTAGTTCCACTTTCAGAAACATATTTTTCTCTCATCTTATCCAAACGCTGAGATCGCTCTTCCATGATGATGCGAAGTCGATCTTCTATTGGGGGCGGCGTGTAGTGTGGAATGCACTCCTCGCTTTTGCTTCTTTCAGTGGAGAAACTTTTTGGAGTGGCGTTAGAGACAATCGCCGTAGGCACAAACACGGCATCAAAGGACAAATTTGCGCTGAGTACCCGCGGAGTTTGCACCAGGCCGTTGCAATCGAGCATTGCGCTGTCAGACGACCTCGCATGCTCCACGGTGACAGCACTCTGGAACCCCTGAGAGCCGGAAGCAAAAACCCCAGACCTCTTGGCTATGCCCATTTTGACAGAAACAAATCGCTGAAACCAACTGTTTGCCAGATAATAGCCAACATTTACAGACACACACACACACAAAAAAAAAAAAAAGGCAAAAATAATTGCAACAAAACACACAGAAAATAATAAAGTTAATAATAATAACAATAATAATAATAATAATAATAATAATAATAATAATAATAATAATAATAATAATAATAATAATAATATATGTTTGTTTAGTTTTTTTTCACTGGTATTGCGAGCTACGCCGCAGCCGCTTTGCTGCTTCAACCATTTCTGGCGTTATTTCTACCGTCTCAAGTCGCTGGCGCACCTCCTCCCGCGAAATATCCGACGCCAATTTCCCATCGGCATTTACCATCAACCCCGACGCCTCGTCGCGATAGAAGTACCCCTTCGGGCCATCATATACGGCAGATGGCGCGTTCAAAATGTACTCTGGCGCAAAGTCGCGCTTGTAGTAACGCTGACGGTTAAGCTCAATGTTGTCCAAAATCTCATTGGCGCGGTTTGTCTGTGCACGATTAATAAAAAAAATAACAAAACACGAAAAACAAACAACAGAACTACGCCATTCCATCCACAAAGAGCGGAAGATACCACGTTCGCCATAGCGCAACAGCAGCGTTGCATCCTCAACACCAAGCCACCACGCCTTGAGACGAGTAAAAGGGCCTACAAATTGTCTACGCCCGCTTAACCCCACTCTTGACATTGTCAACAAAACAGAGCTGTAACTCTGCCATGCAAACAAAAAAAAAAAAAATAATAATAATAATAATAATAATAATAAATGCTATATAATAACAAGAGGCAATCAAAAAAGATAAATATACATAAAACTAATTTTTGCACATCTATACATGCATGCGCATATAAAAAACACGCAATAACAAAACCACATATAACTCACACCATGCCAAAATGCACCATTTTCAAACATTTTTATTAAAGCAGCTTTCGTTACAATTTTTTATTATATATATATATATATATTAAAGCGCCAATCAAAATCGTCGTTTTCAAAAAAAAAATAATCATAACTATATAAAAAATTGTTTCGGTTAAAATAAAATAAAATAACAACGGAAGTAATAATGGAAATAACCCAAATCATAAATTTACGCATTAACAACAGCAAAAAAAAAAAAAAAAAAAATTTTTTTTTTTTTCCGCCAATAAAAAAATTTTGCTGCTACTTTTTCTCTTTGCTCTCGGACATACAATTCATAAAATGTATTCTTTTATTATTATTTTTTTTTTTTAGTAATAAAAGAAGAAAATCGAATGCTTTTAAATCAAAACTTTATGTATATACATATATACATATGTATATCGCTATAATTAGACCACATTGCTAAAGTTTACTGCTGGTTAACAACTGCTGTTCAGAGTTCTGGAATGAAAGACAAAAATCCACATCATCCCGACTCCCCATAATTACTGGAACACGTTGGTGAAGTTTGCTTGGTATGACGTCAAGAATGCGCCTTTCGCCTGTTGACGCCTTACCGCCGGCCTGCTCAATAAGCATCGCCATAGGTGCCGCCTCGTAAAGCAATCGCAGCTTTCCTTTTTGATTCTTGCGGTCTTTTGGGTAACAAAAAATACCACCGTAACGAAGAGTTCGATGAACATCAGCAACCATTGAACCTATGTAACGTAGTGAGTACATTTTTTCCTTCGCTTCAGTTTTGATATGTTGAATGTAGCGCTGAAACCAAGGCTCCCAATTAACAAAATTCCCCTCATTTACGCTGTAAATATGGCTAGACAATGGAAGTGATACGTGTTTGTGGGTGTGAATAAACTCACCAACTGAATTATCCAAAGTAAATCCTTCCACGCCGTTTCCAGTTGTTAAAAACAAATTTGTGGCGCTACCATACATGGCATAGCCTGCGGAAATCAGCAAGTTACCTGACATATTAGCCAATAAGTCATTCGCCTCCTTCAGTGTTTTAATCTTCTTTTCCACTGGTGAACGCCAAATGCCCCAGACGGACCCAACGGAGACGTTTGCATCAATATTGCTGCTTCCGTCAAGTGGATCAAAAAAAACAAGATAACTTCCTTGCTGCTCTGCTGCGGCCAGCACGAAAGAATCTTCCTCTTCGCTCCCAAGAAAAACAACACATGTTGATGTTAACAGGTAGGCTTTAAACGCATTGTTCGCAAGCACATCAATCCTCGTTTGTGTATCCCCCGTGGCGTTGTAGTTGCCCTTTTTTAGATATCCAAAAAGATCCAGCGTTCCTGCCGAGCGAATACTCCTCTCAATAACCTTCACAGCAGTCTGAATAGCCATCATTAAAAGAGTAAACTCGCCACGACTGCTTGGAGGCTGGCTACGCATCAAAAACTGCGTCAATGTCACAGGAATATCCACACCTGAACTCATTCCAAACGTCACGCCACTATCTCCCTTTTATAATATCCAAAAATTATATATAAATATATCTATGTATGTATATGTGGCACAGAAAAAGCAATAGTCCTAAATGCAAAAAAAAAAAAAAAAAATGATCCCATAACCAACATTAATTAATAATGATATATATATATATATATATATAACTTGAAAAAAAAAGTACAAACCAAGTGCAGAGATACTTTACATTTTTTATCAGCACAGAATTCCTGAAAAAAATCATATAAGAAGCCTGAGCAACATACATATATAAAGCAAAAATAAAAATAAAAATAAAAAACTGTTTAAACTAACCATTTCAAAATTTCCGCAACACAAAACCGCTTGTCGTTCGCATACGTAAATATAATTATAAATATACACATACATATATATATATATTTATATATATATATATATGTATATAGCTTTTTTTGAGGGGAGGGTTTAAGTGTATATTTTAGATTAATACCTGCATAAGCACATATATATATACGTATATATATCTGTGTAAAAGTAATGCAGAATCCAATTAGGTGAAAGTCATGTACTCTAGCTGCACACACCAAAAAATGAGTATCGACATTTAATAAAGTAACAAAAAACGCATCATATATATATATATATAGATATAGATATATAGATATATAGATATATAGATAGAAAAATATGCTTTGAATAATGCCAATGGTTTCAGAAAAAAAAAAAAAAATCGGAAATAATAATGTGTTTTTTTCATTTGATTTAATCAAGTGTCTTTCACCCTACCAAATATCGTTTCAGGTACAAAGAAGTCATTTTGATAATTATAATTATATATAAAAAATATATATATAACCGAGCAGTAATCCTGCATAAAACCCTTTCACACGTACACGTAAAAATAAAATAAAATAAAATAAAACATTTATTTATACAATCGACATATATATATATATATATATATATATATATACTTTTTAAAAATAAATTGGTTTCTCTTTTTTATTCCTTTTTATTTTCATAGCGTTACGCTTGCCTTTTTCTTCACTTTAATTCATATTATATATATATATAATAGATATTTCCATTTTCTTGGTTTTTTTTTTTTTTTTTTTTTTGGTCAATTTATTTTTATTTTTATTTTTATTATTTTTATTATTATTATTTTTTTTTTTTTTTGTACGCGCCGTAACCCACATACCATCAATTTTTTTAGATTTTTACTTGTTATTATATATATATATATATATATATATATATTACATACAAGGATAGTGAGAATAAAAAAAATAAGGGGGAAAGAGAGATTCTCCGCCCATCTATCCCTCCCCCACCCACCGCCGCTCAAGTCCACTGCTGCGAAACCGCAGGGTACATCTTCCCCCCTGGCGCGGCTGACGGGTGGTGCGGCGGCGTTGTTTGTTGTGGCTGAAGTTGTAACGGCACTGATGGTGGTGGCTGTGGCACGCCGTCCTCGTTAACTACTAAGGAAATCGCGGGATTGCTTGTCTTGATGTCATCCATTCGTGAAAATTGGATGTCAAGCGTAAAGGTAATTGTATCACCAATCGTCACCGGTTGACCTTGGAGAATGTTTTTCACACTCTCTGCTGTTTTAATGCTGTCGAACTGCACCAAAGCCTGAACACGGTTATGGTTGCGCTGGCTCGATTCATTTTTTGGCAAAACGACAATCTTCTGTACGCTGCCGTAGCTCCCAAATATCTGGTAAACAATCATGGGTGTAATTTGTGCTGCGACAGAAACATCGTACTGCGTGTTAAACATAGATACCAACAGCGTCTTGCTTGTATGTTGTGTTGAGGTAAGCTCCTGATGGTTGCTGTAGCGAATGTACACGCGACGACCGTCAATTTCGGCGTAACCCGAGTCCCGAAAAAAATCTACCAACTGCTGCGCACTCTTTGTAGACTCCATCTCTACAAGCGCCTGATTCATCTGCCGAAGCATGACAATGTGCTTAATGTTTCCAAAGTTCTGAACAAGAGTTTGAATGCTCAACTGCGTCACGTTCGGGGTGATGTTGCGCATATGAATGACTCGGCTTACCTCACCTATCTCGTTGTTGCGTTGACGGTGATGTGGTCGTTGCCCCACGTGACGGCCAGCAGTCTGTTGCGATTCGTAACCCCCACGGTGATGGTTGGCAGTGTTGTATGTTGACATTGAGTTCGACGCACCTCCTTGAGAAGTAACATGGAAAGGCATCACATTTCGATAAGGCAGAATATTGGAGGCGTTGTAGATGTTGTTTTGAGAAAAAGACTGACTGTACATGTCTCCAAAACTAATCAATTAACACACAGACGTAAATATAGATAATATATATATATATATATATATATATATATACTGAAAAAAAAACAAATGCAGACAATGTATACTGGCAAGAATAACTAATAAGAATAATAAACGGCGGACGTCTATACAATATGTTTTTAATCACCAAATAGCCTTGATGCCAAAAAAAAAAAATTTTTTTCAAAGAAAAAAATATATAGGTTTACTCAACTACTGTGTAACAAAAAAGGGGGTAAGCTATTTAAAGCAAAAAAAAAAAAAAAAAAAAAACTGCTTTTTTTTTTTTATTTGCAACCAGCTTTTTAAAATAAATAAGCAAAACAAATACTAACTAAAAAATAAATAAATAAATAAAATATAACAACCAAAATGCTAATCTATGAGAAACATATCAAAAACCACGTATATATATATTATATATATAGATAGATATATAGATAGATAGATAGATACGTATATGTGTCATTTTTTTTGCCATTCTTATTCCTTCACATAAATAAATAAATAAATAAATAAATAAAACTGTTTATTACTCTATATGAACGCCCTTTGAAGTTCGGCAAGACGCTTAGAAGTGTTTCTCGCCAACATTTCTAGTCTGATGCGGTCTCTACCAGAAGCTTGAAGCTTTCTGCTCCTACATTCAGGGACGATTACTCCAGCTGTCGCAACTGCTTTCCCTGTCTTTGCCTCATGCTTGGCGGCGGTTGGGTGCTGAGGTGACTCGGAAAAACATGAACCAGTCCTGGAGTTGCCCCCGGCGCGCCGGCGTGTGCCCTTGGGCGCTGCGGCAGGCGCGTACATGGCAAAACGCTTGGGCACCGACTGTGAAGACGGCGACGGCGACGCCCTCGCGGACCTTTTTGCAGGACTCACACCCCTGCGCAGCGATGCCCGTTTGCGCGTGGGGCCCTGTGCCGCCATGTAGAGCTGGCCCAGGTCTATCGTCGCCTTCCCGATGGATAGACTCCTGCTGCAATGCTGCAGTTCCGCCTCAACACTTCCACCTTTAAAAGATGTCGCCGGCAAACGACTGACTTGCGCAGTGGGTGCAACCCCGAGGGTGTCGTCACCCTTAAAATGAACAAAGGAGCCCTGAAGGGCTTCATCAACCTGTGAATGAAACGTATGCTCAGCACCTCGCTCCTGCTTATCAAAAGGAGATGGCGGCATAGCCGATAAGCAAAAGCCCTGTGCAGAATCATCTTGAGCCTCAACATACTCAGTCGTAAATTTATGCTGCGGCATCAGTACTGCTTTCATTGCCGTGGCATCCTTTATGCCTCTGTTTCTGTCGCCCTCAAAAGTCGGCGACTGGTACACCAGTGGTCTGGACACTCCTAAACTCTCAGGCGCTTCAGATCCTTGCTCAGCCACAACGCAATGCTGAACCCCCCCAAACAATGGTTTTGCAGAGGCGCAATTTAACGCCGTGAGTTGCTGCTCAAGTTCCGCGGTGCGTCGCCGAACAGCATCCATCATTAAAGACCCCTCAACAGAAGACATATGCGCAGTCCCCAACAAGGCATGTTTAGACATAATATCCCTGGATTCTTGTATAGCTCGCCCCATATCCTCAGTCGTAGCGTTCACGCGCAAGAGATCAGAGTTTATTTGCTTAAGACTTGCCATTGTGTTGTCAATGCTTATGGCAGATGTAACGTCTGTAACAGTATGCTTCGCTAAACCAGTACTGTTATTAACTACCTGGAACGTCTCCTGTTTTTGTTCTTCTGTCTTTTGCTGTTCTTCTTGTGATGTCAATAATGTTGGTGGCAAGGTTGGCTGTACTGCCATTGTGCTTGCGTCCTCCTGTTTAATCATGCCCGGGCCTATCTGAACGCCAGAGGAAAGAGCAATTTTCTTTTCAGGTTCAGTTAACACGGTGCCCAAACCTGTGCAAACGCTTAAACCACCCACTGCAGATACGCTACCGTGTTTACTTGCTCCCTCAGTCAGGGCAGGAGAAAAAGCAGTAAACTGCCTGCCCTGTTCACTAGCGGCCGTGGAAGCAAGTCGCTGAGCCTGTGCCTGAAGCTCTAGTAGCTCTTGGTTCATCATCAAAAGCTTATCCTTCTGTTGAATTGTGTGACGCACCAGCATCGCTTGCTCCATCCCACTCAACCCCTGCGACTGAGGAATAGCTTGTGCGTTACTTGGCACAAAAGTGTGACGCTGCTCTTTTGATCGTAGCTCTTCCATCACATCATTAAAGAGTTTTGTTTGCCGCTCCTCATGTTGAGAAAGCAACTCTTTTACAATGGTAAGTATTTTGTGTTCCTGTTGAGCATCAAACGCCTGCAAACCAACACCCCCAACAACAGAGTCAGAATATGACTTATCTGCGGACGCATCCTGTCGTACAAGGTTTGGCTCCAAAAACAAAGGAACAGCACTCTCAAAAGCTTTTAACTTCTCCACGTACCTGTGAAAATCAGCAGTCTGAGACGGTGACAAAATTGGCTTGTCAACCGCAGACATAGATAACGGACTTCTTTCCAAGTTTGTGACAATTGGTTGTGGAGTCGGCGGAAGCGTACAAGAAAAATGTGTGCTCTCGCAATCTTTCACTAAACTTTTCTCTACTCGCGGTTGTAAATCTGTGGCGGCGCGGTCAAGCAGAAGGTTTGCTCGACCCTCCTGACACACAAGCTGCACTGACGTCTTCGGCGGTGACGGCGGTGGTAAGTCTCCGGAAGTTGCTAAGAAACACGGCTCTGGCGTGGTGACACCCACTGCTACATGCTGTGATACTGTAGAGGCTCTTGTAACAGGGGCCGGAGCAGTTTCAAGAGCGCCAAAAAAAGATGCCGCTACAGGAGCAAATAATTCCTCATCGTCCCTGGCACGAAAATCCTCTTGCTGTGGCGCACCAACCTTTAAAATATGCAACGCAGATCTACAGCAGCTTGCGGCAGGTGCCGCCAAATCAGCCATGGGCCTGAGAGGTGGTGCTTCAGCAAACACACAGCTTGGTGGAAGAGGTGGTGCTACTAGCGGCCGCAACGGAGAAGCCGGCCTTGCAAGAGAAAGCGGTGGATAGACCGTCACTGCTGCAAAATTTTTTGAGTTACTTCCCTCATCCTGACCCGCCTTCTTGTTAACCTCACTCCACGCAAATAATTTTACACGGGACACGTACGGCTTGGTCTGTAGCGATAACAACTGAGGTGGAGTTGAATCACCTTTCTCCGGATGAACAGGCGCCCTTAGTAGCTGTTTTGTTGACTCAGGTGAGTTGCTAATGGGCAATGGTGGCGGCTTAAGTACACTGTGAAGCTGCAAAAAAGCTACTTTTTCTGTTGGTTTTTCTTTCTTTTTTCCCAGCGCAAACAACAATTCTCTGCGAAGAGATCGAGCTTTAGTACCTTCCGCACAACTGTATGACCGCGCAGCTGTAACGCCATTTTCATTTGTATAAGTACCCTGTATTCGGTGCTTGGCACAGCGGTAATGCCGCCTAGCATGCATCTTACATTGGTGCGGCGATACACAAGAAGAAGAAATAGTTCTCTTGTCCCTGTAAAAAGAATGTACACACGCATCAGTCGTCATGGTTGTTGTATACGAAGTAGCTGTATCTGTGCTTTCAGAACTAACAACAGGTTTCGAAACCTCCCCAGAAACGTGCCGCTCTCTAAAAACAGAGCTATGCACATCATTGGTTTCCCACCAAGCAACACTTTCGGGTGGGTACAAAAGCGGTGCCATTGCTGCGTCTGCCGCGGCGTGAGCTTCATCAGTGCTAAAAAACACCAAAGAAGACTCATCACGCTTATGCGAAGCAGGTGTTAGATTGGTAGTCAAAGCCCCATCAACCACGCCATCTGCGTTATTCAAAGGCAACAGTCTTCTCGGAGATGATGGAATTCTCCGATGCGAACGCGATGCTGACAACGCGGGTGGCACTGGCGCTGATGCCCCCGGTTTTGCCTCTGGCGCTCTTGATGATGCTGAAAAATGTGACGACTCTGCCGCAACTGCCCGTGATGCAATGCAACTTTCAAGCACGTGCAATGGTTCTTGAGAGTCCAAAGAGTATACCTTCTCAACTGCATCAACCTTTTCCGTTGCTGCCAGCATGGCAGCATGCCTGTTCACAGGCGGAGAAAGAGTACGAAGCTGAAAAAAAAGGGCCTGTAAAAAATATGGTGAAGGATCTACTTCTGGTAGAACATCCGTGTTGGTGTCACATCCGCAAACACGTTCCAGTGCGCATGTAAGAGATGACTCTAACAGATGTGGTACAAACTCAATTGGCCACAAGACATCCATCCACTCCGTAGTGATCAAATACCGGCGAGTCGGCAGGCTATGATCACCTGGCCACTCTGGCACATTTGCTCCACCCGCTTTAGAGCAACAGAAAAATGTTGTTACAGTGTTGGTTGCCGCTGCTTTTGCAGCAACAAGTTCCTTACTGTTACTTACCAGCTGGGACCTAAGTTCGTCAAACGCCACACTACCACTAGCACCACCACCACAGTTATTTTCGTCCGCGTGTGCCGCGGTTCGGAGACGATCAACCACGGCGTAATAGTACTGCTTAAGTGGCGCGGTGGCAGTCCGCGAGGCCCCCGACAGTTGAAGCATCTCTAACAAAAAACCAGCCAGGCCATAAGCACCAGCGCACATCGACTCTGACAACATCGCAACATCTACACATCGCCACTGAAAATACTCAGTAGGCAGTGCAGTGCCTTTAAGATTTTCAATAGCCTGAATCAACAAAAAAACAAGACGAACGACAACTGAAATATCACCACTGACCTGCTCCATCAACTCCAAAATAGTCTTCTCCAAACGGTGCGAGTATCCAACCAAAGCCATTATACGAAAGCAAATAACATACGTGCGGAAAACGGCTGAGCTGCCTAACAATGCCTGTTCCTTTTCATCCTTTCTATCATGCAGAGCAGTGCTGAAAAGAAGCACGGCGTCTGCAATGACATTTACCCGGTATGGCAACCACGCACCAACAGAAGCCCACAAATGCTCTAAACGAGTCAATACAGCTTCCAGGCGTCTTCGAAACACCTCCACTGACGCTTGTTGCAGTGGTTTTTCCACCCCTTCTTTCAAAAATGCCTTGACAATACTTGTCGAATAATTGCTCTGCGCCGCAATCAAGCGATCAGTCATTGCATGGAGTACTGCAGCAATAATAAGAGACTGTGTGTTTTGATCAAAGAAAGACCCTACATGACGCCAAAGAGGCGTGTTGAAGTAATCATTAACCATTGAGCCATTAGACAAAACAAAAAGAATGTCCGATTGTGTCGGTTGAGAAAGAATACTTTCAAAAAGCGCGGCTTCTGAGAGAAAGACTGCCCGTGAGCATCCAGTAATAAGAGACACATTGTCACAGAGCGGCTGCAACAGCGCCATATACTCAGAAAAAGGGAAAGCAAAAACGTTCAGAAATGCAGAAACAACATGGTATCGCTTCGCCACCAACATCGACAAAAGCGCCGCGGCGCACGGCATTAATGAAGTGTCTGGGGCCATTGTACAAAGAAGATCCGTAGAAAGTGTAAGGGCATATTCAAAAGCAGAAGAATTTTTAAATAAAGTAGGTGGCACAAACACTGACGTTTCTCCGGCTGATGTCGTGCAGCACACTAGTTGACCTGCTTCATCCGTGTTCACGTACAGTGGTACTTGTAAACACGAGGCTAAGAGAACTGTGCCTACAGCATGAACAACATGAAAGGTTCTGCCAATCGCATAAACTACGTGTACACCGTTTGACAATGTTGACACAACAATCATGCGGCGCACGCACTCCTCCGCAACAGCAATAGGCGAGAGACGCTCCGCCAGACTGTCCAACAAAAACAAAGCATCATCGTCCTGCTGCTGCGTAAACTTAGTCCATGCTTGTTTTAATTCATCTGACACAACATTCACAAAAGCCTCTTCAGCCAACCTTCGTTCATCAACCGAGCCATGACTATGCACATAGTTTTCTACTAGATAAACAAAAAACATATCTGTATACACAACTGAGTTATCCCAATCTTGTCTGGATAGCTTCTTTTGAAGCAGTGTGGCAAAAGACCACATTATCCTCCAATCCGCAGCTGAGCGTGGTGCAACAGCTATCAAAAGAGCCTGAAACACACGCTGGATAAGAAACATTTCCTGTTGAGAAGACCCGGCGCAATGTAACATTGGCAGCAATCGCTTAAACAAAAGCTTTAAAAGCTCTGACCTGTTCAATTTAGACAACTCTTCAACGTATAACAACGCTTTCACAAGAGTTGCAAACCGTCTTTCAGAGTCTTCACTGTCTATGGTAAAAGGAACAAAAAGTTCGCGTGGCGCATCCCCGTCAACGGCAAGGTCTGTCGTCACCTGCAGCACCACCGCCCAAAATCCATTAGAACAAAGAACTTCATTCTCACCAATTCGAAAAAGATGCATCAAGTTTGCAGGACCTTCCAAAACAAAGTCACCACGAAGACCACTCTTCGATGAAAGAATACCAAAGCGCACAGTGTTACTGCCGTCACTCAACTTGACGTCAATGACGTTTCCAAACACCTCTGCTGCGTGCAGATGGTAATCCTGCGAAACCGCAAGAATTGCCTGTAACCCCCCGTCAGGTCGGGATGGGTGTGGCAGTGTGAGCCACGCCACGCCAAACGGCACTCCTCTCAGCCCAAATTTGCTGCAGTGGGTCATGAGCTCCATGTCAAAGGGAGAGCGTCTAAGATGCACAATGTAGCTCTGCGCGGCAAAAGAGAGAAAAACGGCATAACGCTGTTGCTCTTTGTCTGCATACATGTGGCATAAATGGGCGGCAGGCGCACTCTCCGCTTCGTGAGGCAAAGAAAAAAGTCGGCTCTGGTAGCACACGCGAATCGTTGGATCGCGGTCGTCCAGTGAAAAAATGGATTCGCAAAACACCACGCAGCAGCTGGTCCCTATCAACCGTGGCGGCCCGCATTCTACCTTGTCGTCATTGCCATCGTGCACACGCGTCTGCTCAAAGACTGAAAGCGCCATCTCCACTGTGGGGGCCTTTGCTGCGATAGTGTGGTCCACTGGTGGGCCAACAGCGCAGCTCCAGACAGAAACAATTCGATCACTATGAACACGCATACAGGCCGGCATTCCAAAGGTGGTGTCTAACCTGTACAGCTTCCAGAGATTTGCTGCAAAAGCCCCAATCACCAAGTATGCCTCCCCACCGCGGACTACAATCACTGCGCCTACAACAAGGTCCGACGCCGTCTGTTTGAGAGAGGTGCGGTGAATGCGCAACAATGAGGCAATATTTTTTTCCTCCGACTTGTGTGAAAGCAAAGGCATAAGGACACCATCAAGAGCGACACTATAGTCAACTGGATCATCAATCAGAGTTGCGGGATTTAATGGGCTTCTTTGTAAAACCGCAAGACCAAGACGTTTTCCATTATCGTGATGAAAAAACACAGCAGTAAAAAAACCATCGCATGCCGTATCAACGACACGAGTCGCATACTTTCCCGCACCACCCAGCTTCGTAATTCCTTTTTTCTCACGCCAAACAAGCAGGTGACCTTTCTTCTCATCTAAAAACATCGTGGCAATCTCAGACCCTTTCCCTGAAGAAGCAACATAGCGATCACAACTAATCACTCTGGCGTATCGTGACTTTTTACCAGCACCCAAAAAAAGTTGGGTGGATGGCGATAAGCTAATAACGCCCATGCCTTATTTTTTCTTTCTTCTTTTTTCTTTTTTCTCTTTTTTTTTTTCTTTCTTTTTTTTTTTTTTTTTTTTTTTTTTTTTTTTTTTTTTTTTTTTTTTTTTTTTTTTTTTTTTTTTTTTTGTTTTCTCCTTTTCTGGAGCAACTATAAAATAATTTCCACAAAAAAAAAAAAAAATCACAGTCAACAACAACCAAATACGTACATATATACACAGGTATATATGCATTAATGTATGTTCATGAAGTTATACTGTAAAAATATATATATATTATATAAAGATACTTTTTCGCCGTGCCAAGAAGAATTACTACCTTCACTAGCCAACATACTCTCCAAAATAGCTAACAAGTTATAGTGTGTCTTTTTTTTCCTTCAGCCATATAAGTATTTCATCTTGTGACGCTTGTGGATGAATCAACAAATACCGTCTTAGCGCAAGCAACGCTGGTCCAATCTTCCGATCATTAATAGAGGCAAGTTTAGAAAGCTCATTACCTCTAAGCGGTAGCGACCTGGAGAAGGCATCAATCAATCCAGGTTCTCGTTCCAGATAGAGCCATTTTTGTTTAATAGTGCCTGATACTTCGTCAATGTTGTCAGTCCGCAAAAGTTTACCCTGGTCCTCAAAAAGCAAAAAAACTGAAAAAACAATTTTTAATGCAAAAGGCATCATCACTTTCTTGTCATTCAAGTGTACAAGACCCTCAAACAGGGCAAGTTTCACCTCATCTTTCACGCCCTTACAGGAGATGAGACAACTGTTTAAATTATGTTGGACAAAAGAATGGTAACATTGAAACATACGCCACAACATATTGTACACAACAAAAGGCAATTTTAATCCATTCAAACAAAGTGCGTAAAGACGGTCACCAATTTCTTCGGAACTGACATTGCGGTAAAAAGGGAAAAAAAGAAGAAACAACATGCCCGAAAGCCTTTCCTCCCCCAACTGCAATAATAAATGAGAATCACTTTTTACAAAAAGCGGTGCCAGTATGCGGTTAAGCAGCAAGAGGCACTCAAGGCAGTCGCTTTCTGTGGAACCAGAAATCAAGTAATTTACTCTAATTACTTCAGGAGCAGTTTTAAGCCTCTTGCTACTATTAACATAAACTTCTGCAAGAAAAATATGCTGAAGAAGACCCATCTCAAAAAGAATCTCAACACACTTTTCAGGAAATGGACCCGATAACATTTTCACAAACTCTTTACCAATGCGTTCCCGTGACACCTTGGATCTTATTTTTTCAAATAAACCCTCATTGACGCAATTAATGACTGGTGCATCAAGAAAAAAGCCCAACTCACCTAGTTG
>JAWVMR010000261.1:0-17962 GCA_036321205.1 Trypanosoma caninum | reverse complement strand
CCAGAGGTGACCATACGGCAACGCTATTTGCAGCTTGTGTGGAGGCGTTTGGCACAGTGGATCGCGACAAGACCATGCTGGAGATGCGGCGTTGTCATTTTTGTTTTTGTGTAGATGTGTCTTTCTGGTTGTTTCTTTTGAGGACAAAGTGCGATGTGTGTTTTTGTTTTTGTCATTTTTGTTGTTTGTGGTTTGGCTATGTGTTGTTGCAAGTTTAAAGTTTAAAGTTTGGTAAGTTTTAAAAAAAAAAAAAAAAAGAGGTAAATAACAAAATAATGACCACCAGCAATTCTTCATTAATTGAAATGTCTCTTACATATGATGACGTATTGCTTGTTCCCCAAAAAACGGAGGTGCGTTCCCGCAAAGATGTTGACACTGCAACCCGTCTCTCGCGGAATATCACATTACATATACCCATTGTTGCAAGTAACATGGACACTGTCTGTGAACACCAAACCGCAATTGCCATGGCTCGCGAGGGTGGTATTGGAATTCTGCACCGTTTCTGCAGCATCACTGAACAGTGCAATATGGTGAGAAAGGTTAAGCGTGCGCAATCCTTTTTGATTGAGAACCCCCGTATGATTTTGCCGCACCAAACAAGGGAAGATGCTATTAATGGACTAAACTGGAGTGGTAGAAAAGGTGGTGTCAGCTGTCTTATTGTTGTAAGTGACTTTGATACAAAAAAACTACTTGGTATTATAACAAAGGATGATCTGACTCTTGCAAATATGGATGATAGTGTCTCTGTGCTGATGACTCCTGCAAGTCAGATTACCGTGTGCAGAAACAGGGAAATTTCCTTAACTGAGGCTCGAGAAATGATGCGAAAACACCGCACTTGTAACATTCCAATTGTTGGAGAGAACAACGAACTGCTGTATCTTGTGACCCTGTCTGATGTTGTGAAATTAACGGAAAACACACATGCCTCGCTTGACTTGCGAGGTCGCCTGCTTGTCGGCGCTGCCGTTGGTGTAAAGAATGAAGACCTGGAGCGTGCGGCGTTGCTTGTTGAGGCTGGTGCTGACGTGATTGTGGTGGACATTGCCCACGGACACAGCAGCTTGTGTATTGACATGATCAAGCGCCTGAAGACGGACCCGCGCACGAAGGATGCTGACATTGTGGCTGGCAACATTGCAACGGCGGAGGCCGCTGAGGACCTCATCCGCGCGGGGGCCGACGGTCTAAAGATCGGCGTGGGGCCCGGCAGCATCTGCACCACCCGCCTTGTCGCCGGCGCGGGGGTGCCGCAGCTGAGCGCCGTTATGGCGTGCGCGCAAGCGGCCCACCGGCACAACATCCCCTGCATTGCCGACGGAGGTGTTAAAATGTCGGGTGACCTCTGCAAGGCGATCGCTGCGGGTGCTGACACCGTCATGCTTGGCAATCTTCTTGCGGGAACTGACGAGGCCCCTGGTCGTGTGCTTGTGAAGGACGGAAAGAAGGTAAAGATCATCCGTGGAATGGCGGGGTTTGGCGCGAATATAAGTAAGGCTGAAAGGGAGCGCTCGGTTAATGAGGCCATTTTTGCTGAGATGGTGCCCGAGGGCGTGGAGGGCAGCGTGCCGTGTAAGGGGCCCCTGGGACCAATAGTGCGCCAACTCGTCGGCGGTCTCCGCTCTGGCATGTCGTACTGCGGCGCCAGAAACATTGAAGAGATGCACAAAAAGGCCAAATTTATTCGCATGACTGGTGCTGGTTTGCGGGAAAGCGGCAGTCACGACATTTCAAAACTTTGAGGCAGCCTCTTATGCTCTTTGAGTTTAAAAAATTGTAAAAGTGAAGAAAAATAAAAAGGCTTTTTGGGAGTATGGGGGTTTACTGAAGAATTAACACCGAAGTAAAAAAAAAAAATAAATGGAAAAATGCAATATATTATTTTTTTTTTATTTTGCCGATTTTTGTACTTTTTGTGTGCGGGCGCACATGCATTTAGCTTATTTATGTGCGTTGAATAAAGATTAAGGGGAAAAAAGAGTGAGTAGGGGTTGATGCGCATAATATTTTATTATTTTACGTCTGGTATTTTTTGTAGTTTTTAATGTTTAATACTTACTGCATTTATATGCTGTTTATGTAACACATTTAAGTTATGTGTTTGTTATTGTTGTTGTTTTATTTAACTTTAGCGGTAAGGTGTTTTCAAATAAACATCGAAACAAACGTGTTTGCCAAAAAAAAAAATATATATATATATATATATAGATAAGGTTTTTTTGTTGTTGTTGTGGTGGTGGTGGAGGAAGACAAATATTTGTTGCTATTTTTATTAATTCTTAATTCTTGGTTTTAGTGTGGGTGTGTAGGCGATGCGATCCGTGTTTGACATTGCCAAAAGCCACATTTCTCTCCCTGTGTTAAAAGACATAAATGCACTTAAAAGTGCACTTCGCGACTGGAAGCACTACACTGAAATATTAAAACTGCAGGAGAAGACTACTCATAGTGCGACGTTGTGCATCAGTGTGCACCCACAATGCACATCTTCAGTTTTTTATACTACTACTAATAATAATAATAGCACTTTTTTACCACTGCGCAAATCTTTTAGTAATTATTCTTTGCCGGGCGAATTTAAAAGCTCTATTTACAAAAAAAGGGTTTCGTTGCAACTGTGGACAGCTCTTCTTCCATGGGAAGTTCAGCGGGGGCTTTCACTGAGTGAGTTACGGCTACCTAGCTTATCTGGGTGCAAAGATGAAAGCGGCAACAGCAAATGTGCAAGTTGTGAGTCACCGGATGAAGAAGGCGAAAAGGACCCTTTTGGTGTGATTACTACACCACAGACGAGCAGAGGTTGGAAGAATGGTTTTACAAAAACAAGAAGAGCAAAAAGCAATTTTGCGCCCGCTCCAGGAATGCTTTTTGTTATGGATGTTGAGTCTGCCAAACAGGGTGTTAACTTTTGGAGCGGGGCAATTATGCAACCCATTGACGTTGCCTTTATCTCGCCTGTAGAACCCGCTGTGACAAACTCCCTATCGTTTCAACAGTTACAACGGTGTAAATCTGCAGTTGATGATGACAGTAATGCTGCTGATGTGTGTGATCTGAGACGGTTTTTTCCAGATGGCGAATTGGACTCGCCAACTGTCACTTTTGCTGTGCAGTCTTACTCCCATCTAGACCCCTTTCCACACTGTGACGCAACTGGTGTAACAGGGCAGCGGAAATATATGGCAGAGTCTGTAGATGTAGATAAAGGTTGCGGTGTTAATCAGGTTCGCTACGTGCTGGAGACTACGCGACATCTTTTGCACGACAGCATAAGTGAGGCCATGGAGGAATACAGCCAGCTAAACGGTAGTCGTAAAGATTCAGTGGAGGGAAAAAAGAATAATTCTAATGACAAGGAAAACGTGGAATTTACCATTGCGTTGGAGCTGTCGGATGAGCTAAAGGAAGAGTTGCGGGAAAAGGCTCGCTTATATAATAACTACGTGAGGCCGCTTGAAGAACTTATCAGTCATCACATCCGACTTCAAAACTGTTTGGTTTCAGCAAATACTGCACAGACAAGTAAGAGTGAAACGTGTAATGATGCAAAAGAGGTAGACGCAAATGACAGCCTTGTGGTATCTGCAGAGGATTCTTTGCAAGTTTCTTCAGTCCCTTCTAATACCGTTGTTGCTGCAAAAAGTATCATCTCCCCAGAAAAAGCAAATATGGCGCGTATGAATTTTTCTCGCTTGCGTCTTCGTTCCCCTATGCTTTCTGAGGAAAACGAGGATCTGCCGTTGCACCTTGCACCATCTTTGATAGGTAAACACGAAGCACATGTGCTTCAAAAAGCGGAAAAGGAGCAGAATCAGCTGATTAACGCAAAAGAACTTTCACGTCGTCTCAAAATATCTTCACACATGACTATTCTTCCGCCGATTGACTATGAGCTGTTTGATCTTTGCTTGCGCCTGGGTCTTTGTCGGCACGACGCTATTTACTACTTTTATGGACGCATCATGCGAGAATGGCAAAGTGAACTCCGAAGATTGACAAAAGGCGGTGGTGCTGACCGTGGTGAACTTCATGAAGCAGATGTGCGGCGCATGCTTTTGCTTGTTCGTGACCCATCGTTGCAGGTTCCAGAGGAACTCTCATCATGTGTTGAGGCTGTTGCGCAGTGCAGGGGCATTACAAACTAAATTTGCTTTTTGTAAAAATAATAATAATAATAATATAAATGGTGGTATTTGCCAGCTTTGTTTGTTTTTTCTTTTGTTTGGTTGTTTGGTTTTCGTTATTGACGTATGTGTGCTTTGCCTATCGGGGTTTTTTATTGAACATTTACATTACATGTTGTTGTTTGTTTGTTTTTGATTTTGATTTGACTATCCCATCTGTATGTATGTCCAAAAAAGGACGAACAACAGATAGAAAGAAGTAAAAAAATTAAGGGAACAGAGGAAAGGGTGGATCTGAAAGCACCCAACAACCCATGTCACGTCTACGTTTTAAAGGTGGTGCATGGACAAACAGCGAGGATGAGGTGCTCCGTGCCTCGCTTACTGTATACGGCCTGCAGAACTGGGAGCGTGTGGCCTCGATGTTGGTGCGCAAGACAGCGGCGCAGTGCCGCGAGCGCTGGGAAAACTTTCTGGACCCGCGGCTGCACATACAGGAACCGTGGACAGCCGCTGAAGAGGAGTGGCTTGTGCAGCTGCAGTCTCTCTTTGCAAATCAGTGGAACCTTATCTCACGCGAGCTGCGGCATCGCTGCAAAACAAATCGTCCCGCATGGCTTTGTGAGGAGCACTACCACTCCCTTCTTGACGCGCTGGAGTACGAGCGCCAGCGGCGAGAGGGTGGGAGAAACAACAAAAACGGGTCTCTAACGCTGGAGGATTTTATTGCTGAGCGCAAGCGGCATCGTGCTACGCATCAAGGCTACGAGACGCGTGCGGCGCGACCTGATGCTGTGAACGCTGACGTTTTTGAAAAGGAGATGGTTGAATTTGCGGTAAGTCGCCTTGCTAATCAGGACGGCAAAAAAGGTCTGCGTAAGGAGCGCAAAAAGCAGTTGGAGCACACAAGTTTTCTCGCAAAGCTACAAAGCAACCGTGAGGCAATTGAGTCTGGCACACTTTCAGCAAAGGCGAAAAAACGCATGGAGCGCGCAATGCTTGAGGACATTACAGGTCCCATCGACACAAAGCTCAGAGACGACACAGCTGAAGGTGACATTTCCAGCGATAGCGCTGCTTTGGAGACCGACGGAGCAAAGAGTGGTGAAGAAAGGAGCGTATTTCAGCCAATTGAACTTGGTGCGGACAAGCGGGAGGCCGGAATTCAGGCGAAAAAGCGTGTACTTGTTAAGGATATTTCGTCTGAAGCACGGCATTTGACAACTGCTGCGGAACCTGATGGCGTGGATGTAAAGGAACTTTTACGACTGGCTGGCAGCGCAACCACTGCTGCAAGTAACCTGCTGGAGGGTAGGAACGATAAACTTCTGACCACATATGAGGACTTTTGCAACAGGGGCACGAAAAAGAGTACTGCTACAAGCTCACTTTGTAATGAGACAGATTTTGATAATCTTTTTGCGTCCCTACCAGATGTTGTGGAGCCCATGAACAAGTCTACAAAAGACCTATCGACAGTAGTTGATTTGTTTAGTGAACTTCCAGCACCAAAACCTCAGGAAGAAGCGTTAGAAGATAATCTTTTTAGTGATGATATTTTTGATAGTGTTGGACGTATTGATGTTGACAAGTCCAGAACACCAGAGAAAGAGCTATTTTTTCCCCAAGGCTTTGACAGTGCTAAATGGAATGCGTGGATGCAAGAAGCAAGAAGACGGGTGTCTGTAGAAGCTGAGCGCGCTTTTTTTAGCTGCAAGAGTTCTACCAGCTTGTTGTTAGATTCTGACAACGGCACAACGAAGGATGACACAGGCAAAAAGCAAGGGGTACTAGATGAAGATAATGAAAAAAAGGAAGAGGAAGAGTGCATAGTGCGTCTTGTGCAAGCACTCGTAGCGCAGCAGTTACCCGAGGCGGCGCGGTCTCTTTTGAACAAGAATGTGCTTTTGGACGAGCCTTTAAGAAAAAAAATGAAACTTAACAAAGGTGACCATAGTAATAGTAACAATAATAATAATGGTAATGATAATGATATTAATGTCGTGGATAAAAAAAATGGAAGTGATAAAAACGATGCTGTGGATCTTCTTAAGGAACTTGCAGTGCGTGTTGCTGAGGCTCAGCAGGAAAGTGGTTATGAGTACTGGAGGTACGTCGGCGCAACTGAGGCGACTATGAAGCTTGAGGAACTTTTGCAGAAGCAGCGCGAGCAACTTGCTGCAGTTACCGCCGCTGATAGGAAGGAGGTAGAACGCATTGTGCGCATTTGTTTTGCTGGCGGCCGGGTGTACATGAGTGGCGATGACGTTTTGCGTCGTGCGTGTGTGCACTGGGGGGCACAGCTTGAGGACGCACAGCGGAAACTTGCGATCTACAGCCGTATTCGTGAAAGCGAACTAAAGGAGATACAGTGGCGCCTTGATGATGCCACAAGTAGGCTGTTGGAGGCTAAAACGAAGGAGAAGTTGTTGCAAGAACAGTATCGCTCTATGCGAATTACATAACAAAAGCGCTTTCTTTGCTGTTCTTTGTTTGTTTTTGATTTTTTGTTGCCGTTTTTTTTTTTTTTTTTTTTTTTTTTTTAAGAAGCATACTATATCTACTTTTGAGTTTTACTTTGCCTTTGATATTTATTACAATTTTGAAATTATGTTTGTTGGCATTTTTGTTTTTTCTTTTGATGGCGCTTTTTTTCACCATATATATATATATATTTTTATATATATATTTATTTATTTATTTAGTGTTTGTATGCATTGCAGCTGCGCTTGTGTGGGTGTGTAAGCAATGCTCCGCTGGGTTGTAAAGGAGGTGGAGAGTCCGTACGGCAATGTGGCAACTGTGCACTGGGCAGTGTCAGACGACGCTGGGGAGTCTGATGATCTCGACGAAACTTTGTTGCAGCAGCAACTGGAAAGGGCTGAAGACCAACTTGGTGCCGTACTATGGAACAGTAACACCGTTGCCTTGCGATATTTGCACAATCACGTCCTCAGCCCCAACGCTGAGGCCTATCACGTTGTTGAGCTCGGTGCCGGTGTCGGCTGTCTTGGCATTGCACTGGCAATGGCAGGTGCTCGTGTTGTCATCACCGACATAAAAGAACTTGTGCCGCTTATGCAAAAGAATATTGAACTGAATGCCACCAGAATACGCACAAGGAGCAACAACCAGGGTTCGTGCGAAGTGCTTGCTTGGCGGTGGGGACCGTCACAGCGGACACGAAAACAAAAGCGGAGTAAACGAGATGCCGCGATGACACAAGCTAAAAGCTCATTGCAATATGCCCTTACGTCGTCAGAGTCATTTGTTGAGCTTAAGAAAAAAATAGACCGTGTTGACATTGTAGTATTGTGCGACGCGTTGTACGGAAACCCGAAGGATTGGCCACAGCTGCTGTTCACGCTGTCGGAGATTCTTTTGGCGAACCCATCGTGCGAGGTGATCAACTTTTGTGAGCAGCGAGTGGACGATGTAGAGGGAGGCTTTCTGCGGCTTCTTCAGCAGGAGAACAGCAGGACAGAACAATTTTATGGCGACACAGTGAGTTCTGGCGAAGGTAAAACAAAGCAAGAGCTACACAATAATGAAACGAAAGAAGGGAAAAACGAGGAAGACATGTGGTTTGCTTTGGGGCACATGCGGGGGTCGCGTAGGTGGTGCGCTGTCACGGAAGTTGTAAAGGAAGGAGCTAGTGATTTGGATATGACGGTACGCGTGACACGCATTCGCTGGGTTTTGCCAAAGCGGGGGACGCATGGCGTGGATGATTGTGCCGATGGAGAAGAAGGGGAACCGCCTTGCAAGCGAAAAAAAGTTACAATATAAGTGAGGTAACAATTACAATAAAAGCCAGTTGTATCATGTTATTTATTTCTTGTTGTTGTTGTTGTTACTATTATTGTTTGTGTTTGTTTGTCAATATGCTTACTTATTGGATTTTTAATCTACTTGCAATTGAGTTTATTAATTTTTTTGTTTTTGTTTTTGTTTTTTGTGAGGGTGGATAGCTTTAGTTACAGTGCTTAAAATCATAATAATATATATATATAGATATAGATATATATACATAGAAAGACTTTTTGCTACAGAGGGCTTTAAAAAAAAGAAAAAAAAGCTTACTAAGTCATCTGCAATATAGATAGTAAAATATATATATATATATATATATATATATATATATATATATATATATATGGCGGCTGTGTATTTCTCCCCTTGTTCTATATTTCCAGGTGAGGTGGAAGACTACTACTGCATCAGCTGTCATGTAACTTGCAGCGGGTTGTCGTTGCTTGTTGGTCCACACACAGGGCACAATTGCGTTCCACTTGTGCACGCTACAAAGTATCTTCCAGCAACACTACACCGGGACGCAGGTGAACTTGCAACCGACATTAATAAAAAATATATGCAGCCTAAAAAGGCGCATTGTGTGACGCTCAACAACACGCTAAACTACATGAAACGTGAGAGAGCGAAAAAAAAAGAGGAGCTTGAGTTGCTTCAACGAGATTTGTGTTTGCTTGATGAAAAGATTGATGCAATTACGCAAGAGTGTGCTCTGGCGCTGTGTCACTGGTCACATCAGCGCAAGGGTCTTCTTTGCAAGACACGACAACTGCTGCGTGGCGCTGATGTTCTTTTGAATATCGTCGGATCGCGCGAGAAAAAGGCACAGTCGTCTGGGCAAAACGTCACAGCGGGTGATGCAGGGGCTAATGATAAGATTTCCTTCACTACGCTGCGGGCGATGGAAGAAGAGCTGCACAGGGTGCGAGAGCTGCTAATTCGGCCGTTGAGGCTGCTTGAGGAAGAGGAAAAGTGGGAAAATGAAAACTTGCAAAAGGGTCAACAGCAGCAGCATGATTTTGATGAAACTGATGGCGCACATTTTTTAGCGGGTGTGAAAGAAGAAAAGGAAAATGAGCCCTATTGCTGGAGACCTGGCTCTGTGGCCATAACTTCCCAGAGGAGTGCCGGTAGCTGTTGCAATAACGATACTTGCTGCGTTGGTGGTGGTGGTGGTGGTGGTACTCATAGCTATAAAAATAATGAAAACAAGTTTATGTCATCTGACGCTGCAGATGTTCTGCAACAACTTTTGGCATCGCGAAGGGGTTTACAGAAGACGTCTTTTGTTGGTGACGAATTGTCGTTTTCTCCCCTACATCTTCAAAAGAGTGAACAAGGCGACGCTGCAAGGCCCGATGGCGTCTGCGCGGAGAAAACTGTGGAGAAGCGAGGGCGCTGGCGCAGCGATGTTGAGATACGAGAGCGACTTTTGCGTGAGGGCCTCAATCGTTGCTTATATGGTGGTGACTTTCACACGGATCTGACAGCAACAAAGCGGCTGACAGGTTATGAAACCGACGAAAATGACATTAGTGGCAGCAGTGGTGGTAGTAGTGTGAGTGGGGGTCTTAATTATTTTTTTACACAACCATCACTGCGTCGATAGAGCTGACAAATAACCTTTTTTTTTTTTTTTTTTTTTTTCTCTCTTTTTTGCTCAAATAAGCGGTGCAGTTTACATTGCGTAGCTGCGTGTGTAAGGAATGATAGATAAACCAAAAGTTTTTTTTTTGTTTGTTTGTTTGTTTTTACTATTCCTTATGAGTTGTTTTAAAGCAGAAGTGAAATGTTTTTAAAGGAAAAAAAAAAAAAAGAAAGGAGAGAGCAAGAGAAATAGGGTGATTAGTGGTAAATGAACTGATAAAGAAAATAATATTAAGTGTTGGATGTGCGAACGAAACAAATCAAAATAGTAGAATAGGTCCAAAAGTTGTCAGTTAATGTAATCCTTGAACCTGGTATGTTTTTTTTTTTTTTTTTTTTTTTTTTTGTTTATCATTATACGTATTATTATTATTATTGGTTTTTTGTATTATTTCTTATGTTTTTGTTTTTTGTTTAACAAGAAAGAAAAAAAAATATATATATAAAGAACTTGTACCTGAGCGGTACAAAATAGTTTGTTATAGTAAAGCGATGCTGCGTAGTACTGCGATCTGCAAAATAGGCACAATTTCCGGGGCTTTTGCCAGCGTAGCTTTTTTTAGCGCAACCAGTTGTGGTTTTTGTGATCCTTTTTCTGTTTTTTTTATTGGTGGTCTTGTTTTTCGCGCCTTGTCTCTGCCTCTTACAATATATGGCGACTGTTGTGTTGCGCGTACGGCATGCGCGTTGCCGGAGCTGCAGGATGCTCATGCACAGTACAAAACAATTGTCGACCACCCCCGCGCAATTATTTGGGAGAAAAAGGTTGCAACACAAAAGTTAAAAAACGACCGCGAACGTATATTTCGTGCACACCGCACAAACAATGTGCGTCTTGTGCTTCCTCACATTTTAGCGTTAACATTGTCGATGTATAGTCTTTGCACACCAGCACAGCAGCTTGGTGAGCTTATTGGAGTTGCTAACTTTGTGTCGCCTTTTATAATTAATGTTTTTGGCGCAAGAGTAGACACAACAATTGCGGTTGCGGCGACTATAACTCTTTTTAACACACACGATCACTTGCAACGCCGTGTAGGCTTTAGTAACGGACTTGACAATTGGATACTGCAGACAAGAAAGTACATTTCACTTGCCTGGGTTGCTGCCTTGACAACCTCGTTGTTTTTTCAGTATGTCACATGCTTTGAAGGTTTTTTAAGCTATTTTTTTCCTCCACAAATTGCACCGGTTTGGTTAGGCATTTCTGTTATGAGTTTTTGCAAGACTATTCTTGTAAATCACACAGCGCCGATGCGTGCGTTGTTTGGAATTCAGGACTATCCACCAACACACGGCAAACATGGGGCCTTCAGCACAGCGGAGGCACATGAATACAGATTGGCGTTTATGGGCGTAGACGCGGAAGAACAGCGAGAAATGTGGCAAACACAAAAGAGAGTGCTTGACTATGAATGCAATGTGCGTCTACATCGTATGTTTAAAAATATTGGTCTTTTTGATAAAATTGAGGAAGCTGAACACGAGGCAGAGAAGCTGCGAAAGAAGTTAGATGTCGCAAGAGAGCGAAGACTACAGCGTGAGCAGCAGCGGCAGGAGACATATCGGGACAATTCAGATGTAGCGTTGTCTGCGGAGTTTGTGGCAAAAAAACATTTTGACGAGTTGCAAGTCAAAGAAAATGAACGACGGCAGCGCCGCAGGAATATCGAGTAGTTTTGAAACGACACACACATAAAAAAAAAAAAAAAAAAAAGGTGGGGTGAAAAAAAAAAAAAGCAACTGTATGAGTGTTTTTTTTTTTTTTGTTGTTGTTGTTGTTGTTGTTGTTTGTTTTGTTTTATTTTTGTTTTTGTTTTTGTTTTATTTTTGCTTTTTTATTTTTTGATCTTTGGCTGTTTGTTTTTGCCGCTATATTTGTGTTANAAAAAAAAAAAAAAAAAAAAGGTGGGGTGAAAAAAAAAAAAAGCAACTGTATGAGTGTTTTTTTTTTTTTTGTTGTTGTTGTTGTTGTTGTTGTTTGTTTTGTTTTATTTTTGTTTTTGTTTTTGTTTTATTTTTGCTTTTTTATTTTTTGATCTTTGGCTGTTTGTTTTTGCCGCTATATTTGTGTTACATTCACTTTTGTTGGTTTTTTGTTGTTATTTATTTGCTTACGTGTGAAAAACAAAAATAAAAAGTAAAAACAAAGCGGGGGGGGGGGGCGTGATGGGGAATGCATTTTTTCTTTATGAGGCCTGTGAAGCCGATGCAGCAGTGAACACTCTCACGTTTCTTGCGGAAAACACAAATACCCCTCATTTTAGATTTAAGCATGTTGCAACTAGCACTGTTGAACAAACAGATTTTTTTAGTTTTTGTTTTTATTCTCGCCGTGTTTTTATGCAGGTGTTTACAGCTTTGCAAGTCATTTTGGCTTTGTTTACTTTATATTTATTTAACTACCTTGGGACATTGCGGTACTACTACGCACAGCATGTTGATTATGTGCACATCAACACGAACACACCATCTTTCCCTTTATCAAAAATTTCCGCTTTGAGTTTATTGGAGCAAGAACAAGAGTCATCTGGTGTAGTTTACCGTCACAAAGTATTGGGTTTGTTGTATTTATCAGTAGTTAATGCAGTTATTTTTTTTGTTTTATTTTTGGGTGTGTATGTTGTCATTTTGAACAGTAGCTGGTGTGTGTCGCGTGCGATGGAGCGCTTTGAACGTCAGAGGCAAACTTATATTCAGCAAAGGTGTTTTTTTTCTAAATCTCCTCATTATGCAGAGTCAATTGAGCATCACGGAAAGGAGGAACAACAGTCGTTTGATAAAAACAACAGCAGTCGTATTGCTTGCACTGGTGGGCGCTATATATTTTGCTCGCGACCCTATTATCGTTTTTTTGCAGATCATCTTCTAAAGTTTGATTACTGGCACAATCTTCATTTAAAACTTGGTGATTCTTTTTTTCGACAGGATTTTAAAAATGTGATATTTTTTTTATTATCTCCTTTTGTGCTTCTTCTTACTATTATTGACATTATAACCATCGATGAGATGCGAACTAAAAGTGTACAGGTGTCTTTCTTGCAGGGTATATTGCTTGGCTTTGGTATTTTGTTTTTGCTTTATGTTATAACCAAATTAATTGTAATTGCAGGAATTAGTTTTTAACAATGGCATAGAGAAAGACAACGAGAGCTTTACTGTTATTAGTGTATATTTGTTTTAATTTTTTGAATATTTATTATTTGATCACTGCATCCAAGAGATGGTTGTGTTACTTTAGTATGTGTGTGTGTGTGTATGTATGTATGTATGTGTTTGGCTTTGTTTATTTGTTTCTTTATTTTTTAATCTGCTTATATTTTATCATTATTGCTGCTTTGGTTTTTGCAATATATTAATATCGAATTGAAAACAATAAAAATAAAGCTGAAGAAATGACAAGTAGTTCTTTTTTTTTAAGTCATTTTACACCAAATGATGAAATACACACCATGATTCAGCCTTTGCAGCGCTCTGACGCAGCCAAAGTACGCGCAGCTCATCGTGTTCCATCCTTTTCTGTTGCGGTGGAGATTGCGTACCAATTTGTTCGCTCGCTGATGTTAACAAGAACAGTGTGCAATGTGAGGCTACTTGCGTTGCCATGTGCATCAGCGTTCACAGTGGAAATAGCGTGTGAATGTCGACCGCTTCAACATCCGCATGACGTCAGAACATTTAGCTGCAGCGGTGGGGAAAGGGAGTGGCTGTCGGATCTTAAAGTAGTTTGTGAAAGGGTGCGAGTGAGGGTTAAGTCTGAATTGCTGAACGAACGGACAGATTTCAAGGAGGGCATGTTTCACCCTTCTCTGCATCTAAATACCATTTTTGAAAGAATTTGGGAAAACACAGATACAGCTCAACATGATGAAGACAAGACATGTTGCGTTTGTGTCTCTGTGCAGAGACGGGTGCAGGAGCAACTCCAGCTGGTGTCTCAGTACAAGCAAAAACAGCAACAGACTATACTGTTGATTCGCTTGTCTTGTGAGGTTTCTGGTTTGTTTTTTTCCATGCCTGTGCGTTTGTGCAGCACAAAAGGGCGATTCTACTCGTCGTACAGAATTTCCGCGGAAAGGCAGGCACTTGCATTGGCGGCGTACCGTATTGCTGGGGAATGCATATTGGGGCCACTGTATCTCTTGAGTGATGTTTGCAGACCCAATAACGCCTCTATCTATTTACGTGTAAGCGACAGCGAAGACAAAACAGCAGTGACAACTGACTCAGACAATGTAATTTATGCACACACCGCATTAACACAGGACGCTGTGGCTTTGGAAGAGTGGGCAAAAGAAAAACATCGACGCACAGAAGGGCAATCATATGATAAAACGCACACTTTGCAAGTGGCTTATAAGGTGTTGGGTCCTTTTTTTCACCATTTTTCTATGTGGTGCAAAAAATTTGAACTTGCCAATGAGCCGGCGTCGATACGTCTTTTGGAGGTTGTTGTTGAACGTTGTACTTTTGCCGTACTTTTTTTTATACCGTCGTTCAATCAGCGAAAGTCATTTGGACGTTCAGGCTGGCACACATCTACCCCAGGCACGCTGGTCGTTGCAAGTCATACCGAATTTACGACGTGCTATGTTGTTGATGAATCACATCGCGTATATTCACATGTGTTGAGTGTGTTTTCTACTTTATATCCCCTATTTGTTTTTCTTACAGAGGTTTTGCTGGAAGGTGATGATGCAATATTACGCAAAATGCTGCAAAGCGCAGCTCAAAAGTACAATGAAAAGGTGATGTCAAACAGAAAACTGATACCACAAACGGCAACAAAGGAAAAAGGCCTTTGTGTTGTCAACAAATTAACTGCAGCTCGTAATGAAAGTTTAAATAATCAAAATGCGGCCACAACTTTGCGTGTTTTACACTTGTCAGAACGATTATTGGATGTGATATGTTTTGCTAAACGCAAACGGGCTAATAACGCTGCACGAAAGTCTTTTCCACGAAAAACACCATTTTGTCCGCTGAAGACTCCTGGGCGTTCGCTCCGCACAAGTACATTTACACAATTGCGCTCCGCGATACATACGGCGCTTGACCCTTCAACCATTGCTGCTCGTGCCTACAAAAAACCAGAAGTGTGGCAGCTATCATCACAGCAGGGTCGTGAAAGTTGTACTAAATGTCCTTTTCGCGCGAGACACTTTGTTGCACAGTGGGATAAGAAGTTTTTTCTTTTTAACCTGGGCGATATATGTTTGGGGCATATGGAAGGTCAACTTACTATGAACCAATCCCTGCTGTCCACGCCTGACAATGTGCCCATGTCGGCACCACCACAGTTGCCTTCCACTCTTTATATTGCTGACCAACATGCCATCCATGAACGACTGCGATTGGAGTTTTTTTTGACGACCGCAGAATCTTATGTGAGAAAAAATAGTGCACTAGTCTCATTTCCCATCAAAGTGCCGCATGATATTCGCTCTGACGTCACTGCCTACGAGGACATTCTTACACGATGGGGATGGCGTTTTGAGCACAGCGGTGCAACATGGCGCGAAAGAAACTGTACTGCACAAACAACTTTTTCTGCCGCCAACTCAACACGGCTGTGCGTGGCGGTCACGCAATGGCCACATCTTTTGATTGAAGGTCATAGCCTTCTGCTAGATGATATTAATGCACTTCGCAGAACAGTGGAGGAATTTGTTACAGTATGTCCTTCATGGAAGACGGTTGTTAGTAAGCAGGATGTTGACAATGATGGCCGTGAGCTAACAAGACAGGCCATTGCGAGTCGCATAATTCCATCTTCTATTCTTGAGTTTTTAATAACAAGATCGTGTCGAGGAGCTGTTATGTTTGGTGACCGCATTTCTTCTGCCTTTACAGAACAACTTATTGATGCCTTACAAGCAGTTGAACAATACACAGTATGCTCACACGGTCGACCTGCTTTCGCAGTTGTTCACAGTCGCTGGAGGTAATTAGAGGAGTAAAGAGATATTTTATTAATATTACTATAAATATTCGCTTGTTTGTATTTTGTTCATTTACTTAGATTTTTGATTTTTGCATTGTTTTTCTTTTTTTTTTTCTTTGTTTTTTTTTTTTTTTTTTTTTTTTTTTTTTTTTTTTTTTTTTTTTTTTTTTTTTTTTTTTTTTTGGGGGGGGGGGGGGAGGTGGTTACTTAATTTATTTACGTTTGCTTTATTCCATCTTATTTTTTATCTTTCTTCTGTACATATTTTGTTTTTATTTTGCGGTAAGAGCAAAGAAACTGTGAGTGTCGAAGGATGGCTTGAGAGCTCTGAGAAACAGATAAGTAAAAATAAAAATAAGGGTGATCTTGCAACTGCCAAATGTGTAAGTGACACCGGCTATACGTGGTGTTTTTATAACGCTGCACATGTATGACTGTCGTTTTTTCTTGAATGTGTATGAACAAAAAATAATGTTTTTTTTTTTTTATTATTATTATTATTTTGTTGTTGTTTGTTTGTTTTTGTGGGGAGGGGATTTTGGTGTGACAGTGGCCATTTCTTTGCTGACAACCGCTTTTTTGGTTAGGCTGTTCTGCCTCAGCCGCAAACACCGAGGGAAATGGAAAAGTGCGGGAGCCGCTCTGGAGGCGCGGGGAATGTGATTTGTTACGGCCCTCTTGCGAAAGGGATGGGAACGTCTCTGTTGAGTGTGGATGTCGAGTGTAATACGCCACCGCAGTGCGGGTAGGTCTTCAGCAATTTGTATGTTTTTTTTGTTTTTGTTTTTGTTTTTTTTATTCTGTCAATAGTTCTTGTGAAGGGTCAAAAACGTGCTCTTCTCCCACTTAGCAAGAAATATATGTTTACGTGGCCTGGTGAAGATTGATATGTCGTTTTCGTGCGATTTGGCAGAAAGGGCGCATGCACACCCGCAGTGTCTGATATGCCCAGACCTCTAGGGGCTGAGTTGGTGGCCCGAGCAGCGCCAAACGTACACCTCAGAAGTTTTTGATGTGATGTCAGCTGGTGGCAACACACACGACTGCTAGCACCCCGTTTTTGGAAAATGCGAGTCTTGTGCTGGTGGAGCAAAGGGTTTATTAACACACATTGGCAGCCGCGTTATGTACGCAGTGATTTCTTTGGGGCGCAGAGAAGCTGCCAGTGGTGGCACACAAAATATGAGAGAGGTGTCGGAGACGATCCCGCGACTGTGTACTGAACTGGTTACTCATCTACAGTTTGAAGAGGGAGTCTTAATATCTGATAATATGAGGGTGTTTTTTTTAATGGGTAGTGGTTGCTTTTTTATACAGCTGAAACCACCATAGCCAACTTTACTTGGTGTGCATTCGAGTTACTAGTTTGTAAACTTGCAAAAATATGCCAGCACATGTAAACGCACCCATAAAGCACCTTTTTTTTTTTTTTTTGCGTTTAAAGCCTTTTTTATTGTAAACGTATCAAAAGACAAATTCGTAACTACCTGGTAGCGGTATAAAGGCCTATCACGCTGACAGGGCAAATCAAATATGTGTACTGTGGGCATACAAAGCATGCGTAGAGACATATGTCTTTGATACGCCTCTATGGCTTTGCCAACCCTGGCGTGCTGACTGAAAAAAAAATATTAGAAGAGACACACACGTGTTTGGGCGGTGCACTGCAATGTATTAGTTTTTTTGCAAAAATTGTTCTTGTTTGAAAAAGTTGTTTTTTTAGCTGCAATGAAGTTGGTGAAAAGGAGGTGTTTGTGCTTGAACGCATAAAATAGTGGATATTTGTTTTTGTTTTTTGCAAACTGGCAGACTGAATTACTATAAAGAATCCAATTACATTTACAGCACCGTAGCATAAAATAATCATATAAGAAATGCTTTTGTTAATAGAAAATCTTTGGGATTTCTTTCCAGTAATGCTTATATTTGCAAGAAGTATCTTTTTTGCTGGCAATACTAACTGTAAGGATGGTTGATCTTTGTTATTGTCATAATATCAAAAGCTTTGGATTTTTGAGAAGCCTTTGTAGTAAAGGTTTTTCTGCCCCAATTTAGATTTGTTGGTATTGCCTTTTTTATTTGTTGCAAGATCTTAAAAAAAAAAAGCACTATGTTCCTTAAGCGGCCTATAAAATTAACCAAAAGGCACAAATCCTGGTATTATACTCTTTTTTTGCCGTTACTCTTCTCTCGGTAAAATGTAGGATTATCCTGGAAAAAACTGCAGTGCATGTATATGTTTATACTTGAGTATAAAGATGTGGGTAGAGTTTTAGTTGTGTCTGCGGGGTTTTTGCTGCTATTCAGTTGTATATGTTCTCTTACTTATTGTTGTTTGTGCCATGTAATTAATCGCGCTCAATTAATTGCCCGACCAAATTGGGCTTTTCCGTTAGCAAGCTCATTACCACCAAATAAACAGTAC
>JAWVMR010000260.1:66316-93606 GCA_036321205.1 Trypanosoma caninum | reverse complement strand
AGGGCTGTTCAAAAAACTATGTGTGGGCAATCAACTCCCTCCTGAACAATACCAATTGTGACTTCCAGCAACCCCCACTCCTCACAGCAAGTTTCTGCACCCAATCATTTCCTTTTGTTTCAATGCCTCCTGCCACACTACCAACACAGTCCCCTTTTATCATCATCTCGCAAATCAGCAGAGGCAAGAAAAAGAGAAAATCATGCCCTCAGCGGCAGCAATGGAGAGTGCCCATGTGGGACCTGAGAACAACCTCACATCGTCCGTTACTCTACCATCTAGAACTATATCCGTTCAGCCCGCAAAGTTGAGTTTACAAGCAAAAAAAAAAACACTCAAGAAGGATAAGAACAACAACATCAAATTTATGTATTGAGACATGTCCCGCCTCCCTCACTCACACCAATCCACTGCTTGCGGTTTTTCATTACTAACTAGCGCTGCTACTAAAAAACATTGTGGACACAACACTATTTTTCTTGTAAAAACAGCAAATATATATATATATGTGCATATATATGTATATATATAACAAACCAACAGACTAGAAGCAGGTTTTAAATATGGCAAGTAACATATAATATATATATCATCCTATACAGTGTAATTTGCCAATTATAATATACACATATAAAAGTTTTGGAGCTTGGCTCCCTTCACCTTTTTACATCCTTTACGCAAAGTCTGTATCTTTGCGGTTATTTCTCTAAATGACAAAACAAATAAACGTTAATTTAAACGCTGGTAACAACACGTATAAACGTGTTGTCATTAGTTTGTCTGCCAGTATACAAAATGCACACCTATGAGATGACCTCGGCTTCTCCATGTGACCATCAGCACCCAAGATACACGTACATATACCACACCGCATCAAATGCATTATATCCAAAGACAACGCTTGCTCACTTTACACTTCTGCATATCCACTATTTCCAAAAGGCTTTCAAAAAAAAAACCCTCGTCAACAAGCCCGTCACGCAGTTTAAAATAGTATGGCCACTTCAGTCCTTCAACCATCGCACAGTACGTTGGCTGAAGAATATCAATCCCCTCTTTCTCTGTGTTTGGAACACGTGTAATATCAACAGTAATATACACTGGAGATTCCGGTGTGGCATTTGTTGGTCGTGAAAAAACAAAACGGTAAAAGCCAGGAGTGGACGGGTGCTGAGATGCAGTAAAGGCGTAATGCAATCCCTGTTGATAAAATGCCGCCGACAAACACTGTAACTCGCTTAACTCCATAGTTAAATAAATGCAATCCCTGCCCAATAAAACTAATAAGAAAAATCACTATTCTTGTATTAAATTAACAGATATAATTTAACAAGTGAAAAACATGCAATATATATATATACTATAGAAAATACATATATCTAATAATCTTAAAAACGGCAATCTACATCCATATAATCTCATAAGCAAATTAACAAACACAAACAATGGTAATAACACTAACATGCTCATACTGGCTGTGATGATAAAGTTGTTTCAAAACAACTACGTATAAAAAATTTTCATCGCCCAAAAAACTGTCTGTTAAATAAATACCGATTATTCCAATCAATACACCGCCGCTCGTCTCGTATGATGCAGATTGCAAGCCTTCTGTTTACTGCATAAGATGTTTCCGGCACAAACTGTCGGTAAAGAGAAAGGGCCAACAAAGACAAATTTACTAGCCCAAACTCAACTGCAACCTCCATCAGCATGTCAGCCACACATTTTCCACGACTCTTGTAGTCCCCAGGAACACTCAAAATATCCTGCGCAACGCCGCCCAAAAGAATGTCCTCAAAAACAAATGTCGCATCCAAAGACGCCGGATTGCCAACAGCCATACAAAGGCAAAGACCACGCAAAAAGGCAACCCATTTGGGCAAATCGACACCCCAAAAAACACACTTCTTAACAAAAGTTGAATCCTCTGCATCGTACCTGTCAAGAAGATTCTGAAGCAGCTCGGAAAAATAGCGAGATCGATCAATACCAAAAAACTGCAAAAACAATTCCCGGTGGCGAATAAGAGTCGCAGGAGGCACAAGGCACTTTGCCGCGCCCATTTTTGCGTCAAAAAGACCAAGACGACGGGCCTCGCCAAACAAAAAAATTCCATCAAAAAAAGCATAAGAATAAATATCTGGTCGATAAAACGATGATATCCGCCGCAACGCATCATCTGTGCTTCCGGCACGTGGCAACACAGTGGACACATTTGGCAACACAGTGGACACATTTGAAAAAGGCTGTCGCAACACCATTGTCTCAAAATCATGGAAATTGTCTTGTAACCGCAAATCCTCCTTAAGTAAGACACTGTTAAACCATTTTGTATAACCACATTTTCTTGCGCTGTGAATAAAAAAATGTCTACAATTCCGCATGCTACTTCCCCACCTCCGCGTATTTAAAAATAAACACCCAAAAAACAACACCCCCATTTTTAATAATACTTTCAACATTTTCCAACACACACACCCATCAACACACACACAGACCCACACTCGCGATTGCGCTCTCAAACGAACAAAAAAAACACATGCATAAGAAAGGCAGAAAAAAAGCCTCCGCGCCCAGCCCTTTCTTTCTCCTCCCCGCTCCGCGATTTTTTTTTTTTTTTTTTTTCCGCAGGCGGGCGCGAAAAGCCCCCCCACCCCCCTTGCCTCGACACCCCGCGCTTTTGCGGGGGCGATTCTGCCAAACGCCCGGACGGGGCGGCGGCCCCCGCAAAAGGACCTTCGGGTGTGTTTGGGGCGCGCGGCCTCCCGACCCGGCGGGCGTGCAGCGTGCGCTTTCGCGGCCACCCCAGGCGGCCCGAGGAGCGGTGTGTATCGTTTTTCTGGCGGAGGTGTGGGTGTTTTTCCTTCCGGCTTTGCGCATGCTAGGTAGGCGTGTGTGCGCATGTGTTTGTTTGTTTTTTTTTTTTTTTTGGATTTGTTTGCTTGTTTTTTTTTTTTATTATTATTTATTTATTGTGTGTGTGTGTTGTTTTCTATTATCATTGTTTTTCTTTTTTTTTTTTTTTCTTGCATTGGTTGTTTGTCTGGTTGTTATTATTATTATTATTATTATTATTATTATTATTATTATTATATTATTTTATTTTCATTTCCATTTCATTTTTATTTTTATTTTTATTTTTTATTTTTATTTTTATTTTTATTTTTATTTTTTTTTTTTTTTTTTTTTTTTTTTTTTTTTTTTTTTTTTTTTTTTTTTTTTTTTTTTTTTTTTTTTTTTTGTATGTATTTTGCGTTGTGTTTTATATTTGTTTGGTTATTTTAGTGCTATGAATTTTTTTTGCGATTTGTACAATGATGATTATTATAGGGATTACTTGCATGAGCCCTTGTTTTCTCTTGCCGTGGTGGGTGAGAATAGCTTCTCAGTTAGTGAGGGGCTATCTCGTTTTTTTAGGGCTGGCATGCGTTTCCATGTGAATTTTTTTTTGGATATGGGATCACTGCTGCTCAAACGCGAGGAAAGTGCGCACTCTCCCGGGGTAGCTGGCATTTTGAAAAGCAATTGGTGTTCGAAGCATCTGCGGTTAAAATGCAGTTGTATTGTTTATTGTTTGAATTGGGATTGTTTGGGTCGAACAGAAGTAGATGACGACTGGCTTCCCGATGTTTGCAGTCAGATAAAAGAATACAGAGTTCGCTTCAGAGCCAAAGTAATTATAGCACTTATTACCAAAAAAAAAATGGGTGAAATTTCCAATCACGTTTCTCAAGTTGAAAATTTGTTATACGGTTTTGAACTATGTTTGGGTTCTGATTTTAAAAGTCTTTTACCCTTGTTTGACTCAGGAATGGACGAGCCTTCATCTGAAAAACTTTTTTACATGGCCCTGGAAATGGCCACTGAGTATCACACGGCTGAGGCAATTCGTCTTGGCAGCTGTAAACCAGATCAGAGTTTTTTGGCTGTTCGCAACAGGTTTAAACTTGCTTGGCATTCTTTTGTTTTATCTGATATTGAGACTTCAAAACAATGCTTTTTGGAGGCATACAAAATCTTAAGAAACATCGCTTCATATTGGCCATCCGTGGAAGTGCGTGTTTGTGGAACAATTCTTCTTTTTTATATAATGCGTATTGCTTTACGAGAACTGACCGTTCCATTGGATGAGACTTATTATCAACAATGTGAAGATCATATTCGATGGATTGCATCTCCCACACGGCAAGCATCAGCCGAAAATAAACGTATGGCCAGATTTTTTAGGCTTCTTGTTCTTGGTGAATGCTATGAAATGTTGGCTCAAAATGCTTTTGGCGCCGTGGTTGAGGCTCGAAGAGATTTACTCTTGGCAGCATTGGGTGTTTTTGAGGAGGCTATGAATATCTGCCAAGATTCTAAATCCTTGGTGGCTCCCAGTAAACCTCCTGCGTTTATTGGTTCGGAATGTATTTTTGACGCATATGGAGATGTTTTTTTAAATTATGATTGTAAAACGAAACTATTTGCTTGTGTAAAGAACTTATTTTTTCAAATTGAGTCCCAGAAAAATTTTCTTATGGAGGCCTTTTATTTTTTTACACGAGCTAATATTAATTTGGGTAAATGGGAGGAGGCGCTTCAATGCCTAAATGAACTTAGTAAACATCGCAGAAGGACCTACGTGGAAATTGAAGCTGCACATCAACTTTGTCTGCGTGTAAGTGGTTTTTTGGAAGGTGAGTTTAGAAATGAAAAACTTTTTGATGAAGCCATGCTTTTGTATGTTTCGCTATGTTTTGGACCTGCTTCTTGTAAATTACAAAAGCACTACTTTGAACAATTTATGAATATAATAAAAAAACATGGACTGCATACTCTTAATCTTTTTTATCCAAAGTTGGGACATTTTGCTCCTTTTACGGTATTTTGCTCTTTTGATGAAAATTATCATGTTTGCTTGGTGCCAGCTGAATTGCGTTTAACTGTATTTACTGCTTCTGTTCAGGCAGTTGTTATTTATTCATTTTCTGTTACAATTTCCCGGTTTTGCAATGGGTGTACAACGAATTCAAAAACATATTTGGTGACGGATGAATCTTTTACGGTTGCTTTGCATTTACCATATACCACTTCAATTTTTTTAAACTTTGACAGCGCCGGGATGTATCAGTGTACAAATGTTCATGGATATGTAAATTGTCATGGTGTTACCTTATATGTTGAGTGGAATTTTGAGAATTTGTCGTCGTCTGAAAAAAAAAAGAGAGAACCTGATGCTGTTCAGAAAACTTTGGGAATTTGGCGGCATAAACCTTGGATATCTGTAGTCGATGTCGAGAATAGGGTGGATTTTGAGGTTTCACATTACATTTTTGCTATTGAAGGAGAAGATGTGACTAGTGATATTGTGATAAGGACTGAACACGAGTCATTGGAAAGGTGTAGTCTTATGTTACCATATATACCCAATTTTTATGAGGTTTTCTTTGATGAAATTTATGAAAAACATTTAAGAATAAACGAGGGTTTTCAAAAGGGTCATTTCACTGTTTGTTTGGAAGACATTGCACCAATATATTTTGATTCTCCATATTGTTTAACGATAAAATACAGATGTATTATGGCTGGAAAGTATAGTGTTCCAATTTTGTTTTCGTATAGGACGTCCAACAACCAATTAAGAGAAGTACAAAAAAATGTGGAGCTCAATGTCTTTTGTCCTTTTTCACTAGCTCATGATATTTTTGCTGTTGTACCTTGGACTGTCATGCCTACCAGGGTGGGTAACATTCTTGCTTCAGAAAGTGCGTTGCGTGTTCCGGAGATATCTCGTTCGTTGACGCAACGAGAAACATGTGTTTTGGCTCCTTTACGTTATGGTAACAATAGTGGTATTTTGCCACCGCGTGGAAGCTGGAATAATGTTTTTTATGTGACATCTAGAGCCAGAAAGGAAGGCTCTGACACTTTTGCTTTTGCAAAAGGGGAAGAGGTTATGGTTGTGACGTCTATGGAGTGTCAGGCGTTACAAGGCTTGTCTTTGGTGAATATAGACGTTATTTGCACGCAGGATGCTTCGCTTGTTTCGGTAGTAACTGCTGCATTCCCTTCAAATATTGAACATTTGGAGGTTTTTACATTAACTTTTAGACTTTGTTTGTTGAATACAGGGGTATATTCTCCTGGTTTTCTTCGTATAGTTGTTGTTTCGAACGGCAGGACACAGTCTATTGTGTTTGATTTTTCTTTGCCTGAAGTAAAAGTAGAGCCGTCTCCATTCTTGCTTGCTCTAAGAGGTCCCTCAATTACCATGGTTGGAGTTCCATTTACATTATCTTTTGATGTAACAAACAAGATGGAAACTGCTCAAAATTGCGAATTGGCTGTAGAGGACTGTGGTGACTGTGTTTTACTGGGTGGGAGAACGCGTTGGTGTTTTTTGTTGAGTCCGAATACTGTCAAGTCGACAGACCTTGTGTTACAGCCACTCTCAGCTGGATTTGCTCGATTACCATATGTTGTTCTTCGACATTCATCGCCGGCAACATCGGGCGAGGTGGTCGTATGTTTAAGCGACTCTCAAATGATATGCATTTTGTCTTCTTGTTTGGTATAGATAAATCACTATATTGCATGTGTGCTTGTGTGTATTGAATATTGCGGGAAGTCTCTTGTTAAATAATTTATAGTTTATTTATAACAATTTTAATTGTTATTTTTAATTATAATTTTTTTTTTAAGAAAGAAATTTATTTTATTTTATTTTTTAAGTGTGTGTATTTGTTGTTGCTCGCTTATTATTTATTAATCATGAAATTATATATATATATTTTGTTGCTTGTGCTGTTGTATGCTCAAAGCTGTTTTGATGTCTGAAGAAAGTGATGACGCATTGCTTCAGCAGGCGATGTTGATGGGACTCAGTTGTGATGAAGGTATTTTTGACAAGCTGCGGCAAGTGCCTTTGTTGCAATTATCTCGCATGATGTGTTCACACCTTACAGATAAGGATGGTATAACAAATGCACTATATGTTTTTAGTCAGGCTACGATTAAAAGAAAAGCCTTAATGGACGAAGAGGCTGTGGTTATTTTGAGATTTCTCTTGGGGAAGCTTTTTTCGCTGGATACAGTTGAAGCTTCTGTAGAGTCGATAGCTAGAATCATTGATGATTTGTCTTGTAAACGTCCATGCAGCAAAATTATTTTTGCAGAATTGTCGGATACATTTTTGCGAAATATTACTTTTCAGTCTTTACCCAAAAAAATTAGATGCTGTGGATACAAGATCCTTATGTATATGGTATCAAAGTCCACTGTGCCATGGATCACCACATCAGTTCTTCGCTTGCTTTTGGATGCCATGGAAGGGGAGGGTGAACCAGAACTTGTAATGTGTGTTTTTGACCTTCATTACTTTATAGGCACCAACATTGATAAAAGTGTTCTTAACATTTTAGGCGAAGATTACTTTGATAGTATTTCCAGCTATTTTCCAATTGTATTTTTACCGCCACGTGGATGTAGTGTCACACGGGACGACCTAAGATGTGCGCTTGCCAGATGCATGACTTGTGTACCTTACATTGATTTTTGTGTTCCTTTTCTTTTATCAAGGTTGTCCTCACCTTCGTCTGTTATTAAAAAGGAGTCTATAGAGATTTTTTTGAAGCTATTTTTCCCGGACTCAGAACACATTACAACAGAGTTACTATCTTCTCATATACTTTCAGTTATCACTCATGTACGGAATGAAGTTGTTAAGAGAGCGTCGCAAGGTTGCGCTGAGGGAGAGCCATACGTGCGAGATTGTATGAAACTTTTGAGTTTTGTTGGTAAAAAGGCTTATGGGACATCTTATGCTATTATCGCATCGTGGATTGAGCCAATAACAAGTGGTGCATTAGAAAGCCTAAACTCTAATCGGTTGGTATCCTCTGCATACGCCACCATGCTTTATCATTTGGCTTCGAGCGATGTTTGTTGTGGAACTGCTTTGGTAACTCATTTCTTTCCACTTCTTTTACTTAATGTGCCACAAGAACTGGACGAGGAAAATGAAAATATTCTTCTTATTCTTACAGCATTACTAACCGGCATTTTTGATCTACGCGACAGTGATAAAATGTTATCGGGGGAACTAATGCATAAAGCAAGTCTAAAAAAAAGTTTTGAACCCGTTTTTCCTGTTTTGCTTGTGCTTCTAGAGCAGCAACTACTGGTCGGGGTTGAAAAAATAGGCTCCCGTTTACAGTTGATGACGTGTGAATTACTTACTTCTTTTTTGAAGCTTGCGTCATGGTTGCATCCTTGGCTGCCCGACAAAATTGTTGAATCGTCCTACAAGGCTCTTTTATTGCTTTGTCTACGTGGTGGGGAGGAGCTCAGTCGGAAAGCTGCAAACTGTATTTCCACTATTGGCCATGTTGAAGGAAATTGCTTGAACAAGATTTTGTTTGATGCGCTTTATGCAGAAGTGGAGCCGACAGCCGCCGCTTTTTTTACGCTCTGCCAAGCCCTGTTAAATTCATCTGTGTCGACTGCTCTGCTGACAATGGACTTTTTGTTGAATTCTTCGCGGCCAGGGCTTGCAGAGTGTCTTTCAGAGGCTGACGTTTACTTGCTATGCAGAAACGGTCTTTCAGTTCATACAGATTTACCGGCGGATGCGATACTACATTATTTGGATATTGTGGTCCAGAAGGAATCGGCTGAGGGCTTTTATTTTTTGTGTGAACTTCTTTTAAGATTGCCCGTAGTCAGCCAACATGACTTGGTGCTGTTGCAGATGTTTTTCAGAAAGCGTTGGATTGTATTGGCAATTGCTTTTCTTTCAGCATATAAGCCGGATATCCTGGGGGTTATGGATAATCCTAAGATGTTTGTGACGGAGTTTTTGGATGCTGTTCGTGATGGCGCTCTCTCTTCTTTGGTGCTGCAAGGCGTCTCCGCGCTATGCGCCCGTGTGCCGAATATCTCTGAGGTTTTTTTGTCAAGATCAAAGGAGCTAGGGCCAAGTAGGCAAAACGCTGTATATGCTGCGACTGCCCGTGGTCTGCTAAAAGAAGGTTTAGCGGAAAATGACAAGATTGAGTTTATAATGAAAGAGTTGCTTGTTGCTGTTCTTGATGGTGTAGACGTTGGTGATGCCTTGACAGCGTCATTTTTTTGTCCGCTTTTTGACACGGGGAAACCAATTACTCTTTTGTATCCGCTCGTTAATAGTGCGCATGAATACACGGGTCCCATGCCAGTGAGATTGGTTGAGATTGTTGTGCAGCTATTAAAAAAGGAAGAGCTTGTTTCGGGGTCTGACTGCAATGGGTTTATGGAATTTTGTAAAGTTGTGGCGCAGCAGGAGCTTTCTGATGGCCTCGTTGTTAGCGCAGTGAAGCTGCTAAGTTGCACGCTTGCCCGGACAGAGTCTAAGGCCTTGTTTATGAGGAATCTTTTGGCGGAGGATGCTCTTTTTCGCTTGCTCCTCACGGCGCTGCAGTCGTTAGTTTTGAATACGCGGTGCACTTCCTTAGACATGTTGTCCCAAGTGGCCATATTTGCTACGCAATTTAATGCGACAGATAAAAATGATGATTTTGACTGTAAAAAGGCTGCAATGGGAATGAAAGCTGTGGTGTTGCATCTTGCGCAGCTGTCTCTGGCGGACCACAAGAGGCTTGTGCGTCGCGCCGCAGCACATTGCAGACATCAATGGTTTAAATTAAAGTAAAAATATTTAAATTACTTGTTTTATTTATTTATTTATTTGTTTTTGTTGTTACTATTTTGTGCCTGCTGCCAGGATTTTTGTTGTGGAGTTGTTTTATTACTGTTGCTCTTATTTTTTTTTATTGTTGTTTTATGTTTTTGTAGTGTTTTTGCATTTGATTTTGAGGACAATGAGGGTGGTTGCGTTTTTGGACATCCGTACAAACGAACTTTGCGCGGCAATTGCTAAAGAAGCAGAGACGATTGTGGACGCTCTTGAGATTATATACTGCCATGACGCAGTCATTCGTACTCTTCGTTGCTGGAACAAGCTCCGACACACCCCGGCCGACACCTTTACTTGTCTTATAACAGAGGAAAAAACTATGGAAGATGCAGGCATCGTTTATGCGATTTATTGTGCACGTCTCCCTGTTTTGTCTCTGCGTGATGATGGAATTATTTCTGTCCCAGTTCCTTTGTTTGAGACAATGTTATCTCTTCGTGTAAGCCGGTCCGAAGGGCTTGTTCAGGCCCGACTTTGGGCTGTGAGAGCTTTTTTTTCGTTTAATGCCAGTAAGAGTCAAGTGATTGTTTTTGAGGGCGGTGACGGGGTAGGTAAGGCGACGCAGACGGAACTGTTGGTCAACTGCCTTAGGAATCAGGGTCATTCTGTACATACTGCTGAATTTCCATCGAATAGAAACAGACATGGTGACATTCTCCGAGAGGTTTTATCGGGGAAAAAAGGTGGTATAGAGGAGCTTGACCCAAAATTGTTTAGCTTGCTGTTTTCTTTAAATCGCCATGCCTGTTTGCCTGAGCTTCAGTACTGGGTGCGCCGCGGCAGCAAGATTATTTTAGATCGCTACTACACAGCTAATTGTGGTCATCAGGCTTCAAAGTATCCAATAGCAGAAAGGAACAGTTTTATCCAACATCTGCATTTAATGGAATTATCATGGCTTTCTCTTCCATGCGCGAACATTGTACTTTTTCTTGACCTTTCCTCAAATGTTGCACTCACAGCCATGAAAGCCGACAAGAGCCGTAAGTCTCTTGACATTCATGAGACGGCGCATTCCAAATATAAGGACGATGTTAGACAGACATACTTATGGTGCTGTCAGCAGATGGACAACTGGTTTTGTATAAAGTGCTGTAAGGATAATGGGTTGCGCTTAAGTCGTGAGGAGACCCACAATTTGGTGTACGAAACAATCAAAAGTTTGCTTTAGGGCGAAGCAGCACTGAACGTTTTTTTTTTTTTTTTTATTTTCCTTGTGTATGTGTGTCTGTGATTATTGGCGAACATTTTTTTGGGTTATGCTGTTTTTTTATTATTATCTGTTAAAATAGACCCTGTTGTTTTAAATTTCTTTTACAAATATATTTGTTAGTGTTTTTTTTTTTTTATTATTATTATTTTGCTGACATGGGATTTTTTGTTATTTGCCATTTTTTGTAATGTTTTTTTTCTGCCATATGTCTACTATTATTGTACCATCAATGTTGTTGAAATATAAATGGAAATGAATGCTTGCGGGGCTGTTGACACGGCATTTGATTTTTCCTATAACTGCGTTTTTACGTCCTGCGCAGTATATTATACTCCTTCTCCAGTATTACATCTCACTAGTGCAAACGACGGGGAAAATCCTGCTGTAACTGCCGTAATCGGAGGCGTGGATGTCTCTGAACCATCGTGTCTTGTGAACCTGGACCTTAGTAACAAGCGGGGTTCTACCTTTTGGCATATGCTGATCGATGGTCAGCGAGTAGCATTGCCCACTTCTCATTTGTGCCTTGGTATGACAGCGAACGCATCACATTCATTATGTTGTACGGTGCTCTCTAAAAGTGATGAAAACCATGCTATACCTGTTTCTACTGCTTTTGTTTACAGACTAGGCGGTCAGGAACTGCCACACCTTAACACCACTTTGAGGTTTTGTCACGGTTCTTCCTTTTGTCGCGATGGATTTTGGTGTCTTTCACGGCCCGATCAGTTTTCTAAATCTGGTGTTTTGCATTTTTCGCTTGAGTATCTTGTTGGGATTTCTCGTTTGCATCTGATTAATAATTCTGCAGCTTGCGGTTTTGTTAATGACCCCATTTCTATAGAAGCTGTGCAAAACAACCTTGCTTATGTCTTTACAGCTTATGGGGTTGATCTTTGCGATTCGAGAATGAATGGGGTTCAGCGAATTTATAGGACACGAGATCACCTTCTTTCCGGCGTGGTATGCCAGAGTGGCGGCATCGTTATGTTTTCTTCAGAAGCAGACACTGTCACGATGCTTGACGCTAGAAAGATACTCTGTGAGTTGTATGGGGCTAATGTATCATTTCCAGTCACGTTACGATCAACAAAAAATGGAAAAGTTGTGCTTGCCATTTCACGTCGTCAAGTAGGGGTTTTTCATTCTGAAAAAGTTGAGTGGTTAGGTGCTTTTGATGCTCCAGCCACTGTGCTTGACGCCACCATAGTAAGTGAGAGTCAGCGGGCGGTTCATGTTTTTTCTTCGACCACTGACGGGTGTTTGTGTGACTGGACTATGGAGTTTTAGTTAGAGGTTTTTTTTAAAAAAAAAAAGAGAGGTTCATATAATAAATTCGTAGTTTTGCTAAGAGAATGTCTGTTGTTGATCTTTTTTTTCTTTTTTTTTTTTTTTTTTTTTTTCTTTTTTTTTTTGAAGGGGGGTTATTTTTTGCTAATTTGTAATCAATATATACATCTATATATTTAGGCATAAAAGGTTACATATGTCTTACAACGAAAAGCAAAACTACGGTCAAGGCGGACAGCCTCCGCCACTATACGGACAACCCCAAGCGGGTTACGGAGAACCCCAAGCGGGTTACGGACAACCTCAACCGGGTTACGGACAACCTCAACCGGGTTACGGACAACCCCAACCGGGTTACGGACAACCTCAACCCGGTTACGGGCAACCTCAACCGGGTTACGGGCAACCTCAACCGGGTTACGGGCAACCTCAACCGGGTTATGGTGAGTTCCAACCAGGTTACGGAGAAGCCCAACCTGTATATGGACAGCCTCAACCGAGTTACGGAGAGACCCAACCTGTATATGGACAATCTCAACCGAGTTACGGAGAGGCCCAACTTGGACATGGACAACCTCAGGTGCTATATGGGCAACCTCAGCCACTATACGGAGAACCACAATCAGGTTATGGACAGTATGGAGGTGGCAATGGCATTCCCAGCACGGGTCCGCAGGGTCCGTTTAATCAGCAAGGATCCTATAATTACATACAGCCGACCGACTTCAATAACGTTTCTGAATGGCAGGGTGATAACAAATGGGCTACAAGTTTGGTTACCGCACCCTGTAAGGAGCCTTGTTTTTGTCTGGGTGCTTGTTTTTGCCCGTGCTGTTGCGTGTTTATGCAACGAAAAAAATTACTGCTCGGTGACTGGTCACGGTATGCGTGTTGTGCTGGAATGTGCGGCAAATTGTCTTGCGGTGCCTGCAAGGGTTTTGAGCCATGCTGTCTGTGCCTAGAGTCATTTTTATGTCTCTCATGTGCCGTACACGGAAACCGATTTATGATTCTCCAGCACTATAATCTTAAAACTGACTGCTGTGACATAATTTTTACGTGCTTTTCGTGCATATTATCTATTTTGGCGCTTGTATTAAGAAATAATTCTGTAAAAATGTTGGCTAACATTTGCTTTTTGGTTACAATTAGCTGCATGCTGGCCCAGCATGAACATCAACTGAAAAAACTTGGTTATCCCAAAGGACAGAACATGAAGTAGCATTTGTTTTGATAGCGCCTTGTTTACCAAAGTTTATATTATTATTATTATTATTTATATATATATATAATCTGAACATACATAAAGGTAAGGGTGTTTACACCCATGGGCAAGCACAACAAAAAATAAAGAACATTCTAATTTTTAAATTTTTTTAGTATTTTTTTTTGGTGTTTTATGTATTATGTGTAATACAAAAAAAGGAAAAAAAAGGGATAGGGAATAATGGTATAATTTTTTTTTTACCTTTTAAATTTTTAATTTTTTTAATTTTTTGCCTTTTAATTATATTGCTTTACTACTACTACTACTATTATTATTATTATTATTTGGTTTGGTTTTTTGTTGTACTTTTATAAGACTTATGTTTTTAAGATGGGTACCGACAATACTCACCAAGAACCTATTTGCCCCTTGATTGGCCAAGTGATTTTTTTTTTCCACCCTATTCAGGCCTGGGAGCAAGCTACTGTTGTGAATCTTGGCGAAGATCACGGAGGTACGGTGTTGACTGTTCGTTGCAAGTCTGGGGAAATTTTTGTCACTCCTTTGTGCGCAAAATCTGTTTTTGTGCCAACGACATTGGGGCTTGTTGGCACCATTCCTGATGATCTTCTTGAGTTACCCGAACTACATGACGCACTCTTACTTGATGCTTTGCGTTCTCGACATGCCAAGGAGTTGGCGTACGTACGCATTGGGGAAATGGTTATTTCGATAAATCCTTTCAAGAAGCTTGCGTCCTGCATGGACAGCAGCATTGATATGTATCTTAACCACCTGGATACGGCGCAGCTTCCCCGCAACCTTCCCCCTCATATTTGGGGTGTGGCGCATCGAGCGTACGTAGAGATGCGTGCTCGCCAGTCAAATTATTCTATTATTGCATCCGGAGAGAGTGGAAGTGGCAAAACCGAAGCATGTAAAATGATGCTAAAGTATCTGTGCGCGGCGTCTGAGCGTGTGACGAAAAATGAGGCTCTTAGGGATCGTATGCGATGCATTAGTGAAAAGGCGCAAATTAGTAGTGTGGTTTTGGAGGCTTTTGGAAATGCCAAAACGGTAAAGAATGATAACAGCTCACGGGTTGGAAAATTTATGGAAGTTCAGTTTGATTCTTATGGAGTTATGGTGGGGTTGAGGGTCACCCCATTTTTGCTGGAGCGCTCACGTGTTGTTACCTGTGGTGCCGCCGAACGGGTGTATCATGTTTTTCATCAATTGGTCGCTGGCGCCGACCAGGCGCTAAGGGGTGCACTTCGACTTGGGCGTACTCGTGACTTTGCTCTGCTCAACAAAGGTGGGGGTATTTCTTTTAAAGGTTGTGAAATTGATGACGCCAGAAGTTTTCAGCTTTTGCAAAAGGCGCTGAAAAGTATGGGTTTTGTAGAGGAGGAACAACACGCTTTGTGGAGCGTTGTAGCATCTATATTGCATCTTCAGAATATTATTTTTGAGGTAAAAAAGATTGATAACTCGACCTACATGAGTGATGAAGACATTGAAACCACAACCTTTGTTGCTGCCCAACTGCTTCTTTTGCCCCAGCCAAACACATTTTTGGAGTGCCTTACTTCGAGTACTGTTGTTGTTGGGGGAGACAGTTTAACACGAAAGTTTTCAGCTCAACAGGCCAAAGACCAGCTAGACAGTATTTGCAAGTTTTTGTATGTAAAGTTGTTCTTTTTTATTGTTTGCAAAATTAATGCAGTCACTTCATGTGGGGCTGACTTTGATTCTTCTGAGATGTTGACTACGTCCATGGATCGTACACTGTACGTGGGCGATAATGTGCCAAAAACGTGGATAGCACTTCTTGACGTATTTGGCTTTGAAGACTTTCAGATAAACTCGTTGGAGCAGTTTTGTATTAACCTTGCAAACGAGGCCTTGCAGAAACAGTACATGGAAAAGATGTTTCTTGTGGATATGGAGGAAATGCGTGCTGAGGGGGTGGAGCCTAAGGCTACAAGCTTTGTAGACAATCAACCTTGTTTGTTGCTTATACAGGGCTCAAAAAATTCCATAATTTCATTTTTAGATGACGCATCATTGCTTGATGTTAAGCGCTCAGAAAGAAATCCTGATTTTGTCTTTCTTAACTCAATCACATCAGCATTTCGACCTGATTATCAATCTGCGCCAGAAAAGAGCACAAGGAGCCTGCTGGATGGCTATGAAAAGGCAGACAACGTCTCAGCATTTTTTTACAGAGGACGTTTGGATGACAATAGCTTTACTATTCGGCACTACGCAAGAGATGTGAAGTATAGTGTCACTGGGTTTGTAGAAAAGAACAATGATCGTCTAAAGGATTCTTGTGCGCAGACGCTGAATGACACCATCTCGCAGCCAATTCGAGAGATGATGGGTATTGCAGAAGAAAAGGTGGGTTTATTAGAAGATGTAAATTTTTCCTCTTCTTCTTCAACAGCGTCGCGTGTGTCAAAACGCACAGTTGCTTCGACTTTTAAAGATTCACTTGGACTTTTATTGGATATGCTGAATAGTACAACCTGCAACTGGGTGCGCTGCATTCGTCCCCATTTGAGGCAGCAGCCGGGGCTTTTTGACGGAAAGCTTGTTCTTGAGCAGCTTGTTGCTACAGGAATATTAAGCACGATAAGACAGCGTCAAGTTAATTATCCTTTTCGTCCAAGGCATGAAGAGTTTATACATTGTTATAATGTTATTTTATATCCTGGTACAATATCCAAAAGAATTGTTTTTGTCAAGGCCAAGTGTTTGACAATATTGAAGACACTAAACATTGATGATACAGCTGCTTGTGTGGGGAAAACTCGTGTTTTTCTTTCACTATATGCGCAAAAAGTGTTAGAGTCCAGACGTATGCAGTGTGCTGAGGTGGTTTCATCGGTTCTTGGGCGATACGTGGCAGCTTTTTTTTCTTGTGCGTACGTTCGTGTGGTGCTGATAACCTGGCATGTCGTTAGGCTGCAGCGCATTCGTCGAATTAATATGAGTATTCGGCGATGTGTTTTTAAATATTATGAGGAACTGCAACAAAAAAGACAAAGACGTATTTTTGAGCTGACGAAAGTGACCCTGCGTACAGAATCTACCTCTCGCGCTGAGATTGCCGCGGAACGTGACTTATATATATTGGTTACGTGGCGTGATTTTAGGTCTTGTCTTGCACCTTTAGTTGCCGATGTGCTTCGCAACCTAAAAGTGGTAGAGGCAGAGCGACGTAAGCGCATTATGTCCGATTTTTTTTTGCGCTTTGGTGATATACGGGAAATGTTTTTTCATGATGCCGCTATTGCTTTAGAACGGGAAAGAGAGCGGATCAGTAAGAAGGCTGAGATGGATACCAGAGAACGCGCAGAAATGTTGGCAGCCGCTATTGAGGCTTTAAGTGCAGTGGCGTCTGAAGAAGAACACGCGTACAAGTTTTTGTACGCTAACGTTGTTTTACCGGTATTTAAAGAAATAAAAAGGCGGGCGAGTAATGTTCGAAAACTAAACCGATGGAGAAAGGAACGTTTGCAAGAACTTTACTTTGCTTATTTATCAGAAAAGCAGCGTCTTGCTGTTGAAAAATCCATTGAGCTGCAGCGTGAAGAGAAGAGGTGGCGACGCGTGGTGGGAGAGGAACAGTATTTGAAGGAAATGCTGTACTTCCGTTCTCTTGAAAACAATGCTTGTGATGTGTCTTCACCTTTTCGCGCGTTACTTAATGACAGCGTTCCTTCAGAGGTTTTTTGGTCGCCGATCCACACCAATTCTCCAACGCTCTCATCTATTGGTGCAGTGACTTCGTTTTGTGACTACAGGGAGTATATGAGAAATGAGTTTTGTCGCGCACGCTCGAGTGGTATACTGAATGATTATCAGTTGCACCAGCAGTGCGCCAATATGTCTTGCAAAGCTTGCAATTCCTTTTCCCATTCGTTGGAAACTGGTTGTTTTACAAAAGCCAGTACTTCTGATCCGGTAGACAATGTTGTGGCGCGCAGAATTGTTGAAGAATACAATGACAGTGAGGATAGTTTTGATGAGTTAAAATCTAACAAATAAACAATATAGTGTTTTATGACACGTTTTTTTTTTTTTTTTTTTTTTTTTTTTTTTTTTTTTTTTTTTTTTTTTTTTTTTTTTTTTTTTTTTTTTTTTTTTTGTGTGTGTGTGTGTGTGTTGGCGGCCTGAAATTTTGTACAGGGCTAAATTTTACCAAAAACTATCTTTCTTGTTACTAATCATTTTTATTTTTTTTAGATTCAATGACAAGTATTGTCAATTACGCAGTTTTAAAATATCTTAAAAACAACTATCCAGATGTTGCTCGTGTTTTTAGGGCTGAAGCGTGTATACAGGCAATAGCAAACGGCACGGACGACACCACAGTGGAGTCACTCATTGACACATACCAAAATGGTTTTAAGCACGTCAATTTGCCTACATTTATTAATGATGTGCAAGCTGTGAAAACGCAAAGTTGTACTGAAGTAAACCGTTTATTTTTGAACCACTCATCTTCCGGCGACGACGAGCGTGTGAGGCGGCCTGCGGTGAAGAGCAAGATGCCCCCCGCAGTACGGCCCGTCGCGAAGAAGGCTCCCGTGCCCGACAGCTCATCTTCCGACGACGACGGCGACGACGAGCGCGTGAGGCGGCCTGCGGTGAAGAGCAAGATGCCCCCCGCAGTACGGCCCGTCGCGAAGAAGGCTCCCGTGCCCGACAGCTCATCTTCCGACGACGACGGCGACGACGAGCGTGTGAGGCGGCCTGCGGTGCAGAGCAAGATGCCCCCCGCAGTACGGCCCGTCGCGAAGAAGGCTCCCGTGCCGGACAGCTCATCTTCCGACGACGACGGCGACGACGAGCCTTTAAAAGGGCATGTGGGGAAAAGGAAACATTTATACGATAAGTTAGAGAATGAGGTGTCTCCGCGAAAGCTGAGCCGTATTGAAAGCTCAGTTAATGGGGAATCAAAGAAGGATTACAGTGTCGAAAGGTACACCGGCAAAAATGAGAATTTAAAAGAAGTCAAGGGCTTTCGTCGTTTTGAACGGATTGATTCTTCAAAAGTTGTTTTTGTGAGTGAAGAGTTAAAGAACAATGGTCCCGCTGCAGAACACATGGTTCTTCGTCAAAATCAGGAAATGATGCGTGCAAGAGGAAAGGGTTTTAACAAACTAAAGCAAAAAAATAAGGCTAAGTTTTATGCGGCAGGTGTGGATACTACTGTGCGGTCCTTTCAGTTTCAAGAGAGTGATTAGCTAATTAGCTTTAAACGAAACTATTGCGTTACCATCTGACAAGAGACGTTTCAAATACGTAAACTATTATGTAAATGATTGTTTGTGCGCAGATGGTGTTTTGGACTTGCGCCTACAGATTTTTATCAGCCGCTTTAATTGTCTAAACTTTTAAATTTTAGTTTTTTTTTGGAGGGGGAGTGGGAGTTGTTGACGTCGTTCCTCGCTGATGTGTTTTTCTAGTTTGAACAAAGAATCTTTTGGTTTGGTGGCATATGTTGTTATAAGTACTATTATTATTATTATTTTTTTTTTTTTTGTGTGTGTGTGTCTGTGTGTTGGGGTTTATGAAAACTAAAAATTTTAGTAAAAAAAAAAAAAAGAGGGGAGTAATGTTTTTGGGTTCTGCTTTTGGTGATAAGGGCAGTTGTATTGCTAATGTGAGAGATAAGCCGATGAGTTTGCCTTGTGACCCGCCACCTCTTCTTCGGGTTACTCCTGTTGTGGTCTTGAAGGGTCACGTCGAACGTGTATGGTGTGTATCTTGGTGCCCCACAGCGGACGTTATTGCCTCGTGTTCTGGTGATGGAACAGTGAAGTTGTGGGGTCGCTCGCGGCATGCAGCGCAAGATAACGACGAGCAGCGCCTGGAGTGGGAGTGTATCTGCACATTGAAGGGTGAGCACAGTCGAACCGTCCGACACGTCTCGTGGAGTCCAAGTGGTGAGTATATTGCATGCGCCTCTTTTGATCGCACGACAAGTGTATGGAAAAGGACTTCTGCCGACCCAGGTTGTTTTGATTTTGAACTGGAGGCGATTTTGGAGGGACATGAGAGCGAGGTGAAATGCGCAGCGTGGTTGACAGATACGACATTGGCGACATGCTCGCGTGATCGAACTGTGTGGGTATGGGACCGCGTTGATGCCGGTGAGTTTGAGTGTGCAGGCGTTCTTGCGGGTCATGCTCAGGATGTGAAGGCGTGTGCGTGGATTCCTCCCTTGCGTGGAGATGAAAAACCGCTCTTGCTCTCCTGCTCGTACGACAACACGGTAAAGGTATGGACTGAGTCTCACCAGCGAGATGATTGGTACTGCTTTCAGACAATAACGCGGCACAACAAAACTGTCTGGTGTATTGCTGTTCAGCCAGTTACTCAGTCGATTGAGGCACTCCGTGCAGATGAGGAAGAGGGACTGGAATTTCATTCTGAACATCAGCCGCTGGTTTGTTGCTGTTCGGACGACAACAGCGTGACTTTCTGGTCAAGGAACTCTGAGGGCAAGTTTCAAGCGGTTTGTACGGCGATGGGTTTTGCGGAGCGCTCGATATATTCTGTATGTTGGGGTCCTGGTAGGAACAATGCGATTGTCGCATGTGGAAGTGGTGATAACAAAATAACTCTTTTGGGTCTTTACTCCTCAAAAGGCTCTAACGAGGTGCATGTTAGCGTTCTAGCGGAAGTGCCATTTGCTCATGATGCGGATGTCAACAGTGTTGCGTTTTCCTCGATGGTTGATGGTTTGGCGACCAAAGAAAACGACACTTTGTTACTGGCTTCTGGTGGTGATGACAACATGGTTCGCATTTGGTCTGTGAAAAAAACGAAGAACGATGCGTTCTAAGCGCTTTGACGGCGAATTTGTTTGAAAAAAAATAAGAACCACGTAGAATCAACATATTTGTTGTTTATCATATTCCTAAAAGTTTTTGTTTTTGCTGGGGCACTTTTTTTTTTTTTTTTTTATTATTTTACATAAAAAATTAAAAAAATTTTTTGGTATTTTTGTATTTTTTAATTATTTTTTTTGTTTTTGGTGTGTGTGTGTGGGGGGGTGGGGGGGTTGTTCTGTTTATGTTTTTAAATAATTAAAAGGTTATCTTACCCTTTGTAATAAACAGTGTACATAACACCTAGCAACCATACACACGCATACTCTTTTTTAAAGCCGTACACACGAACTGGGACGTGAAAACAGGAAAGAAAACAAGAAAAGGGAAAAACAACAGAAAAGTGAGAAAGATGTTGAGTGCACCACTCGCTGACTGCACCGTTGATACCTTTCAAGAAGCCAATAAGGCAAACAACATTGTTGGAGGTGCCTTGCGGAAGGATGTAGTTAGAAAGCTGCATACTCACAACCCGTACAGCAGAGTAATTTTGACGCCTTTATTTGCGTGCGACATGCCCAGTGAAAAAAGGGTGCATGAGCACAGTTCCAATTTGCGCGCCTTTATCCCCACAGAGGTCCCGTGGGACATTTACCCGCCGCACCCTTATTCTGCGACGTTTTGTGCTGACGAGACGCCGCATGGCTATGACGCCTATGGATCTGTATCCCACCACATTCAGCCAATGTCCCACTTTTGCGCGAACCCCGCACAGTCATCGTATCAGTCAATTCAGGACTCTACAGCAAGCGCGAACACGAGCGGTATTGCTGACAAGGCTGTGAATCTCAGTAACAGCAACGTTTCCTGCGGCAACACAGGTACCTCCGTCGTCTCTACACCGATGAGGCGAAGCAATAACATATACAAGTTGTACGTTGATGGTCGTCCTAAGGTTGTCCGTGGCATTACGTACGCTGAGGTGAGGGTGGAGCTCCGTCTTGGTAGTGACTTGTTTGTTGTGGATGATGTGCCGCAGATATTTGGCATCATTCTGAAGGGCGACGAGCTTGTGGGTCGCCACGTCATTGTGGAGGGTGATCGAGGGGAGGACATGGGTCGCATTGTATCTATTGAGTGCTGTGAGCAATTGCCAGCGAAAAATATTGAGGAAGAGGAGAGACAACTTCTGCGTGTTCTTCGCGACGCACTCCCGGAGGAGATTGAATCGTTTCACTCCCTGAACAAGCTGGAAGAGGAGGCCCTTGAGTTCTGCAAGAACGCGATACACTCCCTCAAGATGCGCACACCATTGGAGGTGCGTCAGGCCATATTTCAGTTTGACCGGAAAAAGTTGACCTTCACGTACTCCAGCGACAGTTACGTTGAATTCAAAACACTCCTGCGCACGCTTAACCGGCAGTATCAGTGCAGAATTTGGATGCATCAGCTCAACTGGGAGGCGAACTGCAGACCACGGCGCCACTTGAATGAAACAAACAGCCACGCCGCCGCAGTCCTAAAAACAACCGCAAGTGTCATTGCTAACAACAACCGCAAAAGCGTGGGGAACTGCCGCAGACGCGTCGTTTTGAAAAAGGACAGAAAACGGAGTAACGATGATATGGAGTAAAATTTGATCTGTCTTTTTTGTTGTTGTTGTTTTTCTTGGTTTTTTTTCTTTTTTTTGTTGTTAAGCATAGTAGCAGTGGTTGCAATTGTAACTGGTAGCATGCCGGAGGTGATGAGAGGAAAGGGATGGGGTGGGGGAGACGAAAGCACCCGAAACTAAAAATCTATATAAAGGGTAAAACGATTATTTATTTAATTAATATTAATATTTTTGTATTTATTTTTTGTAATTGTAATTGTGGTGTGTTGTGATTTACTTTTTTTTTTTTTTTTTCTTTTTTATTTTGGGGGGGGAGGGGGATGAAAATGAAGAGAAGGCGATTTTTTGTTATTAATTTAGTTTTCCTTGTTCTTTACCAAACCACTGTTGCTAAGAAATGACTTTCAGCACCCTCTTACAAAAAAGGAATATATATGTATATATATATATATATTGTTATACTCTACAGATGCACAGGCATATTTATACATGATAATAATAATAAAAGTATATTTACTTTGTTTTTTTTGTATCTATGTCTGTGTAAATGTTCTTATTTTTGTTTTTTTGGATTCTGTAGCTGTCATTTTTTTAACTGTTTGTAGGGGGGCGCAAAAGGGAAATGCATTTCTGCAAAACACCATAGAATTCTTTCTTTCTTTTTTTTTTTTTTTTTTTTTTTCATTGTTATAACTCTTTTATTTTGTTTTGTTTTTTAGTTTAGTGTATCTGTATGTATGTATATATATATATATATATTTTTTTTTTTTAATCCTCGTGAAATTTATTTTATTATTTTGTTTATCTGTTTGTTTTAATATTTGATGTGACGACGCTACAGTCTAAAATAAATAAATAAATAAAAAAAGATGCAGAAGGAACAAAAAAAGAAAAAATAAAAAAAATAAAAGAAAATGAAAAAAAAATAAAGAAAGTGATAAATGCCCCTTTTTTATTATTATTATTTTTTTTTTTTTAATAAAAGGAAAAAAGAAAACAATAAGCATAGGAAAGAATGATATAACGAATTATAAAACAAAAAGTGAATGCAACGTGCGTGTATTAATTTTTACTAATGCTTAATAATGGTGTTGTTGTTTGAGGAATAAAAAAAAAAAAAAAAAAAAAAACAGGGGCGTTTTAGTGGATTATTTATTTTGTATTTGTTTATAAATTTTCCAAATTTTTTATTTTTATTTATTTATTTTTTTTTTTTATTGACCCATTATGAGTAAGAAATATATATATATATATAGTTTTCATAGAAATAAATAAATAAGATATATGTATATACGTAGCAAAAATAATAATAATACTAATAGTAACAACGACGGCTTTTTTTTTTTTTTTTTTTTATGGTTGTTGTTGTTGTTGTTTTGTTTGTAATGTGAGGAAAGGTATATTATTTAAGCGTTTTAGTGTTAAGTTTTGGGGTTTTTTTTTTTTTGTTTATTTGATTTTACTTTTTTCTGTCTGTGTGTTTTGTAGGCGGCAGAAGCCACTCAAGGCCTTCACAGTACAGAGGCATAGAAAACTTTTGGATGTTTTTTTTTTTTTTTTTTTTTTTGTACTTTCAATTTCTGGTTTTTTGTTTTGTTTTTTTATGATTTTCGCATCCGTTACCTTTTGATATGCATATGTGCACACACACATACACATGTATATATATATATATATATATGTATGTACGTATGTATGTATTTATGTTTTTATTCATGTGATTGCGCGTATTTTTATCTATCTATATATATATATATATAACCACCACGCGATTGAAGTTAATATAATTTTATTAATGGACAGTTTTATAATAACAATGCGGGAAAAAATATTGATATATTTATGTATTTTTATTGAGAATTTATTGTAGTAAAATCAAAGTAATAATAATGATAATATCATCTTTATCATTTACCATATAGAAAAATATATATATGCAAATAAAAAGTGAAAAAAAGAATAATTTTTTTTTTTTAATTTACGGAGTTTTAAGTGTTTATCATTCAATGTATGTATTTTTTTTTTTTGTTTGAAAATTGTTATCACATTATCATTTAAGTGATTTAATTACTTCAGAAGAAGAATAAAAGAGGGAGCTAAATATGGATGAATGCAAAATTATATTTATACTTTTTGGGTTGTAAAAGCCTATGTATGTATTGATTCTCATTCACTGCGCTCTAAAAGAATAATTTTGTCTTGGACGATAAGCACGTAGTACCAGAGTGGGAAGACGACAGATAAAAAAAAAAGTAAGAAGCGGCACAAAGGAGCAAACAAATATGTGATAATACTGAGAAGTGTATATAGATACATATATACTGGACAAAGAAAACACAGATAATGGGCAGAGAGAGATATGTAAAGAAAAAAAAAAAAAACGGAATGTTGGTCAAAATAATAATAAAGAAAAAATTTTTATGAAGCTGTTTTTTTTTTTTTTTTTTTGTTTTTTGTTTGTTTGTTTTTTGTATTTTTGTTTATTATGTTTGGCTGGGAAGCCTGAAAATCAAAAAAGTATATAGTCTGTACCATATTTTTAATACATTATATATATATAGATATATATATATATATATATTATTGTTATTATTATGTCTGTGTGTGTACTTGTTTGTTTAGGAGGAGTGTGGATACAGTGTGAATAAGACGAATTTTATTTTTATTGCTTGTTGTTTTTGTTTTGCCTAACTGTTTTTTTTTTTTTTTTTTTTTTTTTTTTTTTTTTTTTTTTTTTTTTTTTTTTTTTTTTTTTTTTTTTTTTTTTGGGTGCACATATCCGTTTTTAGCTACATATATATATATATATATATATATATATATAATTTATTAGGCGTTTGTTTTTGTTTTTTTTGGTGGTGGGGTGATTAACAGATGCCTGAGGCACATGTTGTGCGATTTAAAATCATTAAGGTTGAATGCTCTGCAATGCCCAGTGGTCAGCACTACACCATTACGTATTGTCGTGGTGACACAAATCGCTCTACGCCCTGTTATGCTGCGGATGGTGGTGTTGTGGACTTCAGCTCAATGCCTGAGGGTGCCGCTATTGTGCACTTTAAAACCGGAAAGATGCGATTTCTTCCAAAGTGGATCACTTTTCGTGTGGAGGAGTTTACGCGGGGCAACCCGCGTAAAACAGTGGGGGAAACGCAGTTGGATTGCGCAGAGGTGCTTGGGATGTGGGATTCCTCCGCGTCGGCGACTCGTACTCTGTCGTTTTCCATGTACGGAACCGTGGCGCATATGGCGGTTGCGATCCTGGTGTACCCGGAGGGCCACCCCGCTCTGTCATTTGGCAGTCTTGTTCCGTCACAGCCAAAAGGAAACCGCAGCAGTTTGTCGAAAGGCGCCGATGTAAAGTCCATGAGCCGCAGCGAGGCGATGAGGCTGCTGATCTCGCTGGAGGCACTTTTGGAGCGCCGTCGCCTGGAAGTTGTGGCAAAAAAAAACGGCGGCTCCTCTCTTGAGCGGCGTCTGGCGCAGCTGGAGGAACGGCGCCGCGCCCTGAGCAGCGTGGAGGGAATGGCGACAGCAGTAGTGAAGAAGCGCACGGAAGATGTTGTGGTGGCGCAGTTTGTTGCACTTTCACGCAGGTACCGTGCGAATTTTGTGGGTGAGGTCGCCGCCTATTTGCGACAACTAGCAGTGGCGTCTGGTGTATCACTCACATCCGATATTTCTGAGGAAAGCGTGCCTAATATTGTTGCTGCTCGGGAACGACTTCAACGCATCAACGCTCGAATTGAAAGTTTGACTCAGCAGATGCAAAAACTGGAGGAGGTGCAGAAGGCTCTAACAGAGAGAGTCACTACCAATGGTAGTAGCGCTAATGTGGCAACCGAGCTAACTGCTACCTTGACCAAGGTGGAAGCACTGCGGTCGCAGATTAACCTGCTGACAAAGTCGCGCATATCTCTTGAGGATGTTGTTAATGGCAAAGGTTCAAACAACACACAAATTGCTTGCGAAGTGCGGGAAATTCGCGGCCGAATTCAAGCTCTTGTGGTCGAAAAAAATCAACTTTCTGAGAATGTGCGTCGCATGACCGTTATTGCAGCCAACCATGTCTTAAAGTGGGCGCGCAGCAAGAACGCACCTCTTGATCACGCTTCTACCGACATCTCCACTCTTTTTGATGTGAGCACAACGCAAGATGGGAAAAATGAAAATGTCGCTGGTACCGAGCTTCGTTCCAGAATTTTGAGTACGGTGTCGGATATGGCCAAGGCCATATCAGCGAAAGTTAATACTGACCTGCTGGGAAAGGAAAAAAAATTGCAAAAACCCACGGAGAAAGAGCAGCCAGGAGCCAAAGAAACACGGTCTGCTGAAAGGTTGAGTGATGCGGCGACAGGCCTTAGGGATGGCGCATCTCAACCTGGACCTGCTGATGCAAAACTATGGGGTAAGCACGAGAACCCATTTATTTCTGACTTAGGAAGCCATATGTTTGGTTCACCAGCATCAAAAGGATCCAAAAATGGGAATGCACCGAGTTCATTGCCTGTGCTTAACTTTGGTAGCAGTTCTGAGGATGACGAAGGCGCTGAGGCAACATCTGCGAAAACTGATGAGAACAACATGTTTGCACATGGCGCCATGAAAGACAGATTTCGCTCTGGCGGATTAGAGACAGTTGCTGACCTGGTTTCCATTGAAAACGATCCTATGTACGATGTGGTCTTAACGAACAAAGACACTAAAAAAAGCTTAATTATTGAAATTGATGACTCCTCTTTTTTTAAAACATTTGCTGGGGATGCGGACTCAAAACAATCAGATGTGGAACAGTTTTCGGCGTACAACTTTGACTCTAACAGTGCTACAAAAAGAACTCAGGAGAAAAACGAGAGGAAACTGCCGATGTACGACTTTGGCAGTTAAGATAACAGAATTTGTGGTTGTAAAAATTTTTTTAGGAAAAGTGGAGTGGATGAGAAGAGAAGATGAAAGAAAGTTAGAGGGATTGTGGACAAATAAAAGTAATATATTTATAATGAAAAAAAAAAAAAAATGGAAAAGACAAATAAAAAATGCAAGGTATTATTTATTTTAGTTTAATTTTGACAAGCTTTGTGTGAAAATAAGTGGTGGTGATTCAAATAATGATGATGTTTTTGTTGTTGTTTTATATATATTATAGTTTTGTTTGTGTATGTGTGTGTGTTTGTTGTGATTATTTTAGTTTTAAAAAAAAGTTTTTACATGTTTTTATGTTATTTTATTAACTAACGGCGAGCAAACGGTTTTTGGTGTGTAAAACTTTTTTCGTTGTTCTTGCAGTGCGAGTGAGTATATTTATATATATATATATATTTTTTTTTTTTTTTTATCACTTTAGCTTGCATTTTTTTTTTTTTTTTTTTTTTTTTTTTTTTTTTTTGGGGGGGGGGGGGGGG